>VYZT01038938.1:3975-30766 GCA_013400735.1 Pomatostomus ruficeps | reverse complement strand
CTTCACCGGGCTCTGGTAATAGCAACACCAATCTGATGTAAACTTAAGAAGAACCACATTTGGCTGATTCCTATCTTCAAGAAATATCGGTTTTCCACCATGGCTGTTGGTCTCTGATTATTTGCTGTTATTTAATTCCTTGTCTATCTGTGGCAGTCGTTTTGGCTATTTCTAAGTGCTGTGCATTTTCATGCTCACAGGTAGTGCAGTCTGGCAGTTGATTTGCACTAGGAGGTTTTGGGGAGTGTGCAAATCCCAGCTGTGCAACCACTGCGTTGAGTGTGCACTCCATTTTTGCTGAAGCTCCTTCCCTCTCACAGTTCCTGCCTATGCATTTAGGGATTTTTCTCGCTGCAGAGTACGCAATATCTGCCAAATCTGCTTGGATTCTGGGGCTTTGGGGTCACGTGAAGAAAGCTCCCATCTCTCCTCTCCATCCATCTGTTTTATCCCAAGCCAGAGCTGTTTTCCATCACTGGGTCAGGAGGTGGAGGAAATGGCAGAGCCCTGTGAGCCCAACAGCTGCTGCACAAAGGGCAGTGCTGCAGGGCCGGGCTGGTGATGTCAAAGGCATCAGAACTTCTTGTAGGAAGGGAACACAGATGGGGGGACCTCTTCCTGAGGCTGAGGGATGCACCTCCCAAGGACAAACAGGAGCCAGAGTTATGCATGGGCTTCATGCAGCAAACATGGCCAGAAAAAGGGAGCTGCAGTTAAAAAGGAAAGGGGCACTTCCCAAGGGAGCAGAGAGAAGAAAATGTAAATGTGAAAATCCTGGAAATGATGGAAGGCTCTAATGGAAAGTGACGGGAAAAGGGAGGCCGTATGCGCATGGCAGCTGACCGGGGAAAGCTGAGTCCCTTTGGGGTTTCTGTTCAGTTGTAGATGTGGCAGGAAGTTCCAGTGGAATTTAAAAAAATCCCAGAAACCACCCCAGAAGCTCAGAGGTGTAGTGCAGGATGGTGTCTGTCACGGGAACAAAGGCAGTGTTTGCACACTCTGAAAGGGCGGCCGTTGAGTACATGACAAGAGATGTGAAAGGATCTTTGATGTGAGCCCCAGTCTGACAGCTCTCAGCGTGGATGAGGCTGAATCAGTTCCCTTTTTGATATAAGTCACTCCTGAGTGACAACAAATCTCGTTGGTGGCTTCTTAGGCAGGGCAGAGGGCAGCCAGGGCAGGTCAGGGCTCCCGAGGCCCCAGCTGAACGCAGCGGCTGCAGGAGCAGAGCTCAGTGAGAGCAGTGCCAGGTGTCTCCAGCCAAAAGCTGGGAATTCACCAGCAGATCCAGCATCTCCTGAGGAATGGGGGAGGTGGAGGGAGCTGCCGAGCTTGAGTAGCCCTCTGTGCCTCTTTCCTTGCCCCAAACCCCTCACCCTGAAAGCAGGATGGCCAAAGGCAAGGACAGAACGGGGCTGGGAGGGCTGGGGGCTCGGAGCCCCTGCAGGGCCTGAACCTTGGGTTGTCCCTGGTCACTGGACAGTGCAGGGCTGCCTTAAAGACCACTGGGACAAACTGCAGGGTCTGGCAGTTGGGGACAGCAAGCTTTGGGTTTAACTGCATGACATTTGGTTATATTTAAATACTTTAAGCGGTGTTTCTCACCACTGCTACCCCTCTGCAGCCTCCAGCTTCAGGGCTGCAGTGCTATAGAGACATGAGCCTGAGTGAGTGTCTCAGCACTGTGTCAGAGAGGGACAGGCATAAATACAGAGATGGAAATTTCCCAATTCCATTTGTCACAAGGTCAGATAACTGGAGAGAAGCTAGGCCCAGTTAATAATTAATAGCAGACTTTTAAAGTAGGAAAACTCATCTTGTTTGTTATAATTCATTGTTATAAAATAGGATTATGTTCTGCTGAATTTATGAGGGAAATCCTCAAGCCTCTGTTTATTTTTTAGTGCCAGATGAGTCAGTTTTGTTATCCTTAGTAATAATTTGTGATATAATGAAAAATTTGGTATGATTTATACAAAAGAGTTTACGTCTTCATTGTAAATAAACTCTGTCCATTTCGTGCCATTAAGCTGAATCAAGAAACATGTGGTTTAAAATGCAGTTTACAAGCTCGTGAATATCAGAAGTGATAAATAGCATGACAATCTTTTTGGAAAGGATGTAAGTCTTCATGCTTCCAGGACATAAGATAACCTCTAATTAATGGGGGCTAGTAAGAATTTGTGCCTGTCAGCAAGTTATTCCATAATTGCCTTCTGTAAGGCTTCCTGTCCTTCCCTCCGAGGCAGCTGCTGTGCTTCTGCAGGAACAGGATGATAAAATCAATAAATCCCTGACCCACTCCTGTGCCTCTGTGAATGCCTTTTTTTTATGGGAACTTTTCATCCACTCAAGACCCAGGTTCAGTTTGCTTTGTTTGTGAGGCAAAAACTGCTGAATGAGAGGCAGAAGGAATGATTTGCTTCCTTTCATGATGTCTTCACTTGTGACAGGAAAAACAAAGCCTAAATCCTTCAACTCGTGTGCTGGCACGTAGGAAGGAAGGGAAAGTGATTTTTATTAATAACTTCACCTGGAGAAGCAGTTGGTTGTGTTGTTAATATGGACCTGCAGTACAAATATCTTTTTCATAGAGGGGGAAAGAAAGCTTAGTTCTTGGGAGGGTGTCTGGGCAAAAGAAATCTCAGCCCAACCATCCTCTGAGCTTTGGAGCTGTGTTTAGGAAACCTTCCCCTTCGTCCTTGTCCTCACCTCTGTTATAATTTCCCCCTAATATTTCCACTTGTCTTCATCAAAGTTACTTTTGGACTAAAATCTTATTTTTCCTATGTAATAGGCAGGCCTCCAAAATGTCCTGATGGCTGCAGTCACTGGGTTCTAAGATCAGTGGAGGAAATGGGGCTCTGGAAGTGCCCTTTCGTCTGTCCCACAAAAGCTGAGGGATTGGCACGGGCTCAGACTGGCTTAGTTTAACATTAAACTCGTTGAGAGTTGGTGCAATGAATCACACCTGACGTGTCATTGGGAAGGAGGTTTCTGGATCTTCAGCTAATAATGCAGTCTCAGAGAATATATCTCCACTTTTTAAAGGTAGGAAGTGGGCTGGGAAAGGGGATGTTTCTAATGAGAGACAAAACTGCAGCTGCACACACCTGGTTTGGGAAGAGGCTCTTCCTGCAGGTCAGGATCTGAGCCAGGGAAAGGAAGCCCTGACTGGACACGAATGGGCTTTTCTTGGTCCTTCAGGCGATCCAACACCAGGACAATTTCCTGAGGTATATTTGCAATTCCCTCCCCTCCTTCTCCCGTCAGTGTCAAAGCAGGAATTATATTGTCCTTTTTTTGTTGTTGATCTTGTTTGGACATGAACCAGGAAAAATGAATCTATTTGTGCTTCAGATCCCTGTGACTTCTAGAGGTTGTACAGATCATCAGCTCCTAGCTGTGAATAAAGCCTTCAAACCACATTTAAACATCACAGCACTAATTACGGTTTCCTTAAGTAAAATGCTCCTACACTATAATTACCCATAAGATTATACGTTGGCAGCTACACAAGAAATTTTATTACAGGATTCTACCAGGGGGCCGAGCTCACCCCACTGTCTGAGTCAATCAAATCTGGTGAGAAGGACAAATGCAGCAGTCAGGGTCAGCAGTGGAAAACCATCCCTGAGTTCTGCTCAGCCCCAAGACGTGCAGAAAACCCATTTAATATTCAGTTTGCAGCGTTGCTCCCAGTCCTCAGCTGATGTAAACAGGTGTTGAACTGGTGGATATTGATTTCCATCAGTCCAGGTTTCAGTTCCCAGTGCAGAGCCCTCATCCCTTTGTGTTTAGTGTGAAGTGCTCTGTTAACGACCATCAAAAAGGGAAACAACTCTAATCCATGTTTTGGGGCTTTTTGAAAGGAAACAGGGAATTTTGGAGGCTAGTTCTGGTAAAACAGACACAATTGTCCTCGTGAGTGTTCACTGCTCTCTCCATCCATTCATAGCATGAAACACGAAATAAACAGGACTGGAAATTTGGAACAAGCTCAGACTTTAGAATAGATGGAGGGTTGGGGCTAGAACAGACATTTTCCTATCATCCTCTATAAATCCACACTCCCTTCTGGGGCACAGTCAGGTAGTTTCTTTTAATAAAAAATACGTAAGCAGCATAAAACCTCTTATTCCTGCTTATTTTAGTAGATTTTTTTTATTTACCTCCACAATCTGTTCGTTTGGCTGCAGGACATTGATTTCCAGCTAAAACAATTTCCTCACCAATTACATTCACTGACAACAATTTCAAGCAATTAAGAGAATTCAGAAAGTGTTTCCGTGCTGTTAAAAAATACATCTGAGAAGAGCTTTTAAAAAATGCAGCACGAGATTCTAAAATTCACTTTGCTTTTCCTTAATTAGCAGGGGAAATTACCAGAAAGTCCAGTAAATGTTTGATGCTCCCCCACCTACGTATGTAAGGCAGCTACCAGAATTGCAAATGCTTTTAAATTGGAGACTACCTGTTTTCTTCCACAAAACTGCTTTATGGGTTTGGTTTTTTCTGGTAAATAACCCACTTTTGCTGCACTGTGTGGATGAAAAACATCCATATCTCTCCCATGCATATTGCTGTTGGATTCCAGGTGCCTGGTGATGCTGCAGTGGTGCTGCAGGGTTTGTCTTCAGCACACAGCTCTGCAGAGCACATCCCCTTCTTCCTCTGGGCAGAATTCAGAACTGAAATGGCATTTGCTGAGGGGCTGATTGGGATTTAAACAGATTTTGGATATGCATAGAACAGGGGTGGGAAAGCTGTGGAAGGAGATGCAATAACGTGGGAACGAGGCCCACGAAGGCACCAGAGCTGTGAGGATCAGTAATCGGCAGACTCTGCACAATACCAGTGCAAGGGGTGCCTCAATTTAAGTGCAAATCAGTGAATTTGAGGAGAGTGCCTTAAAAATTACTAAAGCGTTTCGTGAGTATGAGGAGAACTTTAATTTAGGAGACAATTGCTGGTGTTCCCACACTCCCACTTGAAGGCATTACCATTTTCTGTCTACCTGTGCCCCTCCTGTCCTTTTAATAAGAATAATTCTGGATTCCAAATATCACTCTTGGCTCTTGTTTTACTAAACCCTTTTTCCTCTTTGTGGCTAAAGGAGTTCTTGTTACTTCCTGATTTTCATGGATTATTTAAGAGGAATTAAACAGAGCAGTGAGAACCTCGGGCCTAGGATTTCACAGACATGTCCGTGACCTCTATTGCATCCATTTAAAGCAAATATTTCCCTTCCTTGGGTTTCTGAAGATGTGTACATTTAATTTCTAAACACACAATAGGTGCAATGCTGGAACCAGTTTGACACAGGTGTGACTCCTTTGGTTTTGATGGAGTTCCTACATATTCATTGGCAGAGGAAGGGAATAAACGCTCTGAAGCTTTGAAGGCAGAGCTGCAACAGGAATTAACAGAGAGCAGGTCTTCTTTTTCAAAGCGAAGTACAGGATTGAATTTAAAATGTGTTTTTATATGGATACATACGGAAATGGAGGCAAAATCACAGAAAGGAAGAGAGAATCCTTTGTTGTGAAGTTAAAATTCCCTTTACAACCATGACAGATAACCCTGGACTGACAATAGCCACCACTTTTGTAAATACTGTAAATACTTTGGGAAATCTGGTCACCTGAGTGCATAAAGTCTCTCAGAGATCAGTGAAGTGCATTCATTCTCCTCCCCGTGCTTCATGTGAATCCCTCTTCTCCAGAGATTTTCACAAACATTGAAAAGATCAATGTCCAAATATGAAAGAAAAAGAGAACAAACTCGTGGTTGAACAGGACTAAAAGAAAAGGAAATAGCTGATTTAATTAGGTTTTAAGTGATGATTCAGACTTACATAAATCTCAATGAAAGGACAAAAATAATTACAGGTAATTAATGGCAGAGTATCTAAAGCTCAGGAATTTAGTTCGCCTTGAGCACAGTACAGAACACACCCAGTTCTTCCTTCTGTAGATAACGCAGCGCATCCACTAATTTAGGTCATGGAGTTTCTTTAACACTTGTAATTATATTTAATACTGACATTTTTTTGGCCATAAGGGAAGCAGTGCTGATAGCACAGCGAAGCCAACCTAAAACATGGAAGCTTTTCTGTTTTGTAATTCCTGGAGCTAAAATGGCACGAGTCAAAAACAAATTACATCCATCATTCTGCCACTGGATGGATCAGTATAAAATCAGTGAGAAGCAAACAGAGCTGGATTCCATAATTTTTTCAATCTCTTGTTGAGGCTCAGTAGTGTTTCTCAGCCATGGTTTTGCTTTAAATGTGTCAAAAAAGCAGTGCCTCGGTGGCAATTTTTTATATTATTTTTATGGTCAAATTGAAGCTCTGATTTCAAAGATTCAATTTTTTATGAAGATCTGTTTTATGCACGTATCTTCCAGAGCAGTTTAATGGACAAATATTGGAAAAAAATGAAAATATTTTACCATTGATAAAAGCTGCAGGACTACCATCCAGATGGACTAGACTGAAAGTATGGATTTTATTAAATGATGCATTTTGGTAGTTCAGAAAGAAAAGCATTGCTTCTTGATCCCACTCCATATATTTCCCTTTCTTTGGATTGCAGGAGATGGAAACTAAAGTCCATAGATAGATTTCCCCCCTCACCACTTAGGGGGTTTCATAAACTTTATTTTACAGCAAAAAAACTATGGGAGTATGGGAGTATTAATTAGGTCTTAAGTTTCCATATTGGGTAACCTCCATTTACGCAAGTGAGAAGCAACAAATTTTCAGAATTTTAAGCCACAACCGGAAAAAGTGACTGCAAAATCTAGGGCATGTTCATTATGGAAACAAATTCACGACCAGGGCTGGTGCTTTCTTACAATTTTCTCTGTCCCCTTCTGTGGTATTTCTGTTCTTGTCTCTGAAAGCAGAATCCTGGATGTAACTCCTCCTGATTCAGCTGCCTTTTAGCCACGTGTCCTTAGTTATCCCTCTAGTGAAGTTATGCATTTTAGTGAAATCAAATCTGATCCAGAGAGATGATATTACGGAAATATCTCTGTCTTACCATGAAATTAAAAAAGCAGCAACGAGCCTGTCGGTCCTTGGGGATGTTTAAACACAGAGGAGCAACATGAGCCCTGTTAATGATGAAGAGTAAATCCCACTTGGTTGTGAATTAACTCCAAAGGGAAGTTTGATGGGGAAAGGAACAAAAAAGCCAGTCTTAAGTAAAACCAGTCTAAGTTCTTGGGGAGTGCTGATTGTGGAATTGTTTGCTTCTGTATTCCACAAACTGCATGGACAAGCTCCTGCTCCCTGAGGCAGTGGGGCTGGGTGTCACAGGAACGTGTCCTTGTCCCAGTGGCTGCTGGCATGGACTGCAAAATGCCCAAACCAGTGACACAGGGACGAGGTTTTACAACCTGAAACCAGCTCAGGTTTCATCTGTGGGGCTGGCAGCTCCCGTGGCAATCGGGCAGGTCCCAGCCTGACTCCCAGCCAGGTGGGCTCTGCTGTCACCCAGCCCCAGGGACACCGAGCTAGGGCTCCACCGAAGGCGAGAGACCTTTCCATGGCACTGTGCCTGGAGTGGGAGCTCAGGAGGAGCCCCTGCCCTCCAGAGCTGCTTCTTGCCATGGGGTGCAGTGGTGCATGGGACACTGCAGCCCCAGGGCTCCTGCAGCACCTTCTGCAGCTCTTCTGCTCCTTGCATCCTGGCTGTGACTCTTCAAACACCTCATTGTCCCACTTCTGCTTGGCACTGTGACCCAAAGGTCCTGGGAGAGCTCTCTCCTGTGCCCCACTGACAGCACGAGCGGCGGGTGCAGAGCTCTCAGCCCCCAGTCCCTCCCGACAGGACCAATTACCCATAACTTCTGTAACTGCTGTAACTCCACTGTGACAACATCAGGGTTCCTGAGAGGGAAACAACCCAAAAACCTCGGGGCTGCCACCCACGAGTGGGTGATTTCGATATTTATTCCACAGGATGAGCAGGAGATAAAAGGCAAGGGATCCCTGTGCTTGGAGAGCTCTGAGGAAATCATTCCATGCTGAAAATCCCGAGGGACTCAGGAGCATGAGTGCCACTGGCAATCCAAGGAATGAGCCCTGGCAGGGCATGGCTGCAGGGCCACCCTAAACCAGAATATTCACTGCACTGGGCACAACAGGAAAATCCTCCTGTGCTCAGGCATTCAGCAAATGCCCTGCTCTGCAATATGGCCAATATTCACCGCGCTGCTGGGACAGGAGGTGGAGGTTTGTTCCCAAATCCCAGCAAAGGGAAACCATTCATGAACATCCTAATACGTCACTCGTTCAGAGCAGGAGCTGCATAATTCAGCATATCCATTAAGGGGGCCACAAAATGTGAAGTAATGAACTCCATCTCTCTGCAGGCCAGTTCTTCACGCAGTAAAATTAATGGGATTGTGAAAGCAGCCATTGCCCAAGAGGAGCAGCCATTTTATGGATCTGCTTTGGGCAATTAGGAAAACAGCTCCAAATCTCTCCCCTCAACTCATGGAAGCCAAGAGAGGGATTTTCTATTTCTATTTAAAATCAATGCCTACTTTTAAAATGTAGTCTTTACGTTATAAAATGGAAGTTGGATAAAGATGTTCCTCTCACTTTGTTATGAATTTTGTTTCTGATTTTTAAAGCCTTCCTGCGTCTGAATTGAGGCACAAACTGAGCAAAATACAAAACCTCAGAACATGCAAATAAATCAATCATTCCTGGGTTATGTATCTTCAGAATGTGATCCAAAAATAATTCAGGGTGTCGTTTTCAAACTTCAGCATTGCATAAACTAAATACCCTGCAGCACAATTGGACTGACATGAATTACACAAGTAAAATAAATACACACTGGGATGTGTCTTTTGTTCTTGTTATTTTGCTTTTCCTTTTGCCTTTCAAAAGTTGTATTAGAACCCATAATAAAACTTGAGAAGTGAAAATTAGAAATGTCATTTAGAAGGGGGAAGTAATTTAATTTTGTACTGTAGATTTCCAACATACGTCTGTGGAAATGTTCTTGCCTATCCCAGCGACTTCCCTCCTCTCAAATATTTCAGCAAGCTTAGGGCATGTCTGAAAGATGCATGTAAGAGCTTTTTTAATAAAAGAATTTAACCTCTGACTTTTACAAGCAGAGATTTGATTTCTAGATATGGGTTCTTTGCCTGCTTTTCAGTAAATTTTTCTTTACAGTCACTTGGAAAACTGTACCCAAGCCTTTATTGTGCACGACACTTGGAGTTCTTTTTTTATTGACTTAGGCTGCTCCTTGCCAAAGTCAAAAGGTTGGAAGCAAGGCCACTGGCATGGGAAGAAATGTGTAAAGAATAAAACTACTTTGGTTGGAAATAAAAGAATTGAAACGAAATAAAAGAATTGAAGCAGAATAAAATGAACTTTTCCCTTTTTATGGCCGTGCTTGCTCCACAGGCAGCGATGACAGACCCAAACTGAGCTCTCTGCCAGGGGAAGGTGCAGGGATTTCTGTGCATCCAGTGCTTTTATTGGCTATAAGAGTCTTGGGATTCAGCCTGGATGTGGACAACAGGGAGATCTTTATCTCAGCGCCCCTTATTTCTCAAGCCTTTTCTTGACTTTTAATTCCTCAGTTGTTTCCTTTCTCTTCAAGACCTTCCACCTCAGTTTCCCCCTTTTTATTCTCCCCTTTCCCTCATTTCTGAAGTCATGTTGGCTGTCCGAAGGTGTGAATTATTTGAGAACTTGATTTATTGTAGAATATTTTTTGTGTAACAGTACTTTTAAATGACTAATTTAATTTATATATATGAAAATAAAAGTTCATATCCCCTCAGCTCTATCCAAGCAGGAAAACACAAAAAGACTTTTTGGAGATTTTGTTTTATCAGCTCTCATTCTTTGCTCAAGTAGGAGATGAGAAGAAGGATCTGATGACTTCCTAGCAACGCCAAAAATCTCAGCTTGTGTTTGCTGTTTTTCTTAGCATGGACTCAGGTTTGCAAATGCACCAAACCCCAAACCCAGAGTTCAGTTTGCAAAGGCCAGAGCACAAGATTTAACATGGTCACACAGAAACAAATATTTTATCTATTTCTACTGTATCATTACCTGGCTTAGGAAAAAAAACCCCACACAATCAGCTTTCAAGGCAAAATTGAGACAAAGTCGACAAGTTTCACCTGTGTTCACGCTGAAATCAAAGCATCCCATGAGTTTCACATTGTTCTGAAACAAAACCAAAAGGATCTGGAGTTGGCTCATGAAAAGCCACTGAAGTGACACAAAGCCCTGCTGTTACAGAGCTCACCCATGGTGTTCATCACCTTAGAACAAACTCAGGCTGGCACACCTGGAAAGAGACAACAGAAGCAGAAATACACAGGTTTTATGTTCCCATTATTACTATCTGTGTCTTGGAAATTTTTCCTATTTATAAAAATACCTGTGCATTCTTATAAATAAGTGTACCTGGACCAATTCCTCAAGGCAAAGCTGCGTGGATAGGTTATTTTTGGTGTACAGGTTGGTAAGAAATTAGCTCCCTCAAGTAGCTCTGCACTAAACTCTCCAGTCTGGCTGCACCCTGACAGAACAAATTTCAAGAGCAAAATAAAATAAATGTAATTTTTGATGCTGACCACCTCTCTCCTGCAGAATGGCGTTTCTTTGGGCCAGCAATTCAGAAGCAGTCTCTGTTCCCCCTCCCCTCATACACACACTTCTTGGGGGAGCAGGAAAAGCAGAAACAGGGGCTGTAAAAGTTGAGAGAATATTGACGGCACTCATAAATTTAAAATTATTCCCTTCACAGGCTGTGCAAGGTGCTGTTCCACCTGGTGAGTACTTGAAGGCAAGGCCAAATCATCTTTCTGTGCTGCATAAGGTAAGAAAAATAATAATTCAGTGAGATAGGACACAAAAACCCAACCAGTGAGAAAAGACAAAACCCAGTGGGACAGAATGGAATGGGTCTCTGTCCAACAGAAGCCTTTTCTGTACTGTTGTGAGGGATTTTATGCTTTAGCAGTGTGGATCTGCCTGCTCTGGTTTCTGCTGGGCTGTGCTGTGGGGTGATTGTGAGTGCTCATCCAGGAGTAAAGCCTGGACTGGAGAGGTTTAAAAAGTAATACAAAAGTTTATGCAATAATAAATAAGGCTGCAAGGTCTAAACCTAAAGGGTTTATACACAACAGAAATCAGAACTCTCCTGAGTCGTTTTGGAGTGGTAAAACTAAAAATAACACCTCACAAAGAGCTGCTCTGTTTTCCCATTTTTTTTTTTCCCCCCTAGAATGAAAACATTCCATTTAAAATTAACTTGTTTTGACTGAGCAACACAAAGGTAAAGCATGCAAACAAAACAGTCAGCGTTTGGCACTGGTGTTTCCAGCTGAAGCTCCTGTAAATATTGCCCGAGCTTATGTGCTCGCTCCTCCTGGATTCGGGAAGCAGCCTTGGAGAGGTTGGTCTCCTCCAGCTCAGCTCAGTGCTGGCTGCTGGAAAAACAAACTGTACTGTACACAGGCACCCAGCCAGCTGCACCTGGAAAAGGAAAATCATGTTGTAGAGGGGAAATACACAAAATACATAAGCACAGGACTCTGCAAGAACCAGCACTGGGGATCAGATGGTGAAATGGGTGCAGAAGGTGCTGTAGGAAAATGGGGTTTGCTGTGAGGTGCAGTTTGCAATATGCTGGAGACCAAGTACCTCCAGCATTTTGGAGTAAAAATTTCCTCTGTTGAGTCATGAATTTCCTGGTGTTTCTGCTGCTGGTTCTGGCTGCTGGTTCTGGGCCAGCCCCTGGCAAGCTCAGAGTCAGTGAGGCCACAGTCAGCATTGTGTGGGTCACCCTGGGGTCCTGCAGAGGAGGACACAGGATTTGAGTGAAGGTTCCATGCAGAAGAGAGGTGTTCATGCCCAACAGCGCGGTTGTGTTTGCATTTCCCCCCTTTCTATTTCTCTCCTCCTTTTCCTTCCCTCCCTCTCTGCCTCTTTTTCTTTCCTCCCCGTGGACCAGATTTGATTCCCTAAGACTTTAACAGGTGGAGACCCCTTAACCCCCCCTTGCTGCAGTGATACCAGAGCTGTGACATCATTATTTAACTACAGCGAGGAGCTCCATCCCACAAGGTCCAGAGTGCCATAAAATATGATTAACATTAATAGAATTAAGGACAATTTGTGTCTTTCAAGACTAGAATTCACACTCTTACCATTGTAGCCTTAGGATTTTGATAGAAAAATGAAAGACTGGAAGTAGAATGACTTATGTGAAGATTCCTTTGTTCAAGGCAGTGACATCTAATAGCCCAAGGAAGAATGAAAACTATGTTTTAATGAGAAATCACTTATCATGTAAGACAGAGGGAAAGAGAAAATAAACCTTTTTTCAAAAAAAAGAACCAAGGAAATTAAAATACATAAATTGAAAGTATGTGATGTCCTGGGAGAAAAACAAACTGTCTGGTTTTTTTTGCTTGCTTGGATGTTATGATTTTTAAGATGAGGAGTAATTGTATCATTCTACATTTGAACACTGATTAGTTCTTATTGTCTCAAGCAAGTGGTTGGAATCCCGCACAGATAACACGGCTGAAGTGGAGGGGTTCATTCTTACAGAGATGTGGTTGTGTGCAGGGTATTTTTTGCTCCAAGAGCGATAAAAAGCAAACTGAACATGCAATGAATAAATGAAAGTGAAGAAAGGTCTTTTGTCCTCTTGATTTATCTTTACATTGAATCTCTTTCTTCCAAGAAGCGGATGTAGCATCAGTTACAGCTCTATCTGAATATCCTCACATTTTTGTTGAGGAGCCAAGGAATATACAGTTTATAGAGCTCTCGAGAGCTGCTTCAGGTGAGATGACAGATCCAGCTACAACTTCCTACCCCGAGTCCCCCCTCTGCCTGAGAGCCAAAGCAAGCCACGCAAAACGGGGAACAAATCAAAACAAAACAAAGCAACAGATGGATTCCCAGCTGCACTCCGTCCTCAGGAAGGTGGGACGTCAGGAAATGCTGCCCAGTCCATGCTGAAACTCCCACTGCATTCAATGGAAATTCAGTTTCGCTGCGTCAAGTGCAGTTGAGGCTTTCACACTGTAACAAGAAAAATATTTATTATGATTGAAAAAAAATCTAAAGAAATGTATTTCTTTAGAATGGCTTCACACTAACAGGTTTAAATTAGATACTGGGAAGGAATTGTTCCCTGGGAGGGTGGGCAGGCCCTGGCACAGGGTGCCCAGAGAAGCTGTGGCTGCCCCTGGATCCCTGGCAGTGCCCAAGGCCAGGCTGGACACTGGGGCTTGGAGCACCCTTGACAGTAGAAGGTGTCCCTGCCCATGGCAGGAGTGACACTGGGTGCTCTTTAATCCCTTCCAACTCAGGCCATTCTGTGATTCTACGACACCGGATCACAAAACATGATTTTTAGGGAACTGGGTTAAATTTTCTTACACAAATATTGATCCAGAGGTGGAATCTGAAGCTCCTCTCTCCCTGCTGAGTGGTTCTTTGCCTGTAGCAAATTTTATTTTTCAGGCATGAATCTGAAATATCCAAACATCAGAGTCTATGTTGTATTCGTGACAGGGTTACTCAATTCAGGGCACTTCAATGCATAAAAAGAAATACGGCCTCCTAATTTTAGCATGGAATTGTGATGTAGGTTTGAACCCCACCTGAAAAGAACCAAAATTTCTTGCATGAAGCCAAGACATGGAGCTACAAACCAGCTCTAAAACAAATGGTGAATTCAATGGGAACATTTAAATCTCTCTCATTTCCAAATAAATCTGCTTTTCCTGGCCCGAGTGCTGCACAGAAGTGAAAGAGTGTGGTTCAACCAGAGCACAGGAGCGGCCTAGCTCAGTTTTTACCTGCCTCCAATGAGGAGTGAGCCTTAGGAACTGAGACTTTCAAATTTAACAACATGAAGGCTTTCTCACAGGAAAAATACCACGTTGTTTCTAAACGTAATAGTGTAAGGGATTGGCAGCAATGATTTGGTTTACAGAAAGAATGGCACTGTTAAGGGGTGTGAAGGATTCAGAAACATGGAATTTTCGCTTGTTCCCAGGTGTTCTTTAATGCATCCAGAGGCACCATTTGTCTTCTCGCAGGAAACTCCCTCACATGTTACAATTTTTGTTCTAGACAGCTTTGATTAGGTTGTAGTTGGGATTGAGCCACTGGGGCACTGGGCAAGGCCCAACATTCAGCAGCAAAATATGGAATTTCCTCGTTTCCTTGGCATGGCTTCCTCCCACATGGGTGTCAGTCTCATCTAAGTCAACACCAAATGGCACTTCCAGGGTGTTCCAGGTTGTCTTCTTTGATTTTGGATGGGGTTTTTTTGACATAAAATTTGCTCATTGCACAGGAGCAAGGAGTGCACAGAAAAGGCACTTTTCACCTGAAGTTTGCCACCAGAGGTGGCTGAGTATTTTAGTAGTAGGAGCAGCCTGATCCATGACTGAAAATGTTTCAAGTGCTTCCACCCAGCCAAGGTGCCTGCCCAGGAGATGATTTAATCCCAAAATAAGTGATCTGAGGAGGGATAAGTGGAATTTCTGCTTCAGAGCCTGCTGGAGGTGGTGGGAGCAGCTTGGTTGACTTCACCAGGTTTGGAACAAGCTGTTAAGGAAAGAGTGGGATGGCAGTGAGGAACAAGCCTGAAGAATCCTTGACCTGCAGCACATGGAGGTTGAAGGGTTTTGCTAAACCAAAACCCCATTTTAATTTAATCTGCACAAGAAAAAGTAGGAAAAATTAAATTCTTACCATATGGGGAAAATATGTGAAGCTTCAAAGAAGTAGGAATCATTAAATACAGCCATGAAAAGGGGTTTTTAGGTTTGAATGGTATGCCAGTTTCAATGTAATAAAATATACATATATAATCCTATTAAAGCCACATTTGAAAAAAAAAAATAAAAGGATTCCTTTGAATAATGCAAAATCTTAGGTCACATTTTTTCACCTGTATATTTATTTTCATTTTAATCAAGGCTGCTATAGTGAGAAAACTCGGTACGAGTTTCAGTGGATATCCGCTATTTCAATTTTTTCTCCAGATAACATCAGCATGAAGGCTTTGAAGATAAAGAAAAACTGAAAACCAGGTAAATACACTCATAAATAGTGGGTCACTCCAGAACCAAAAGGAATATTGAAAACCAAGCTACACCAAGGGCTCACCTGTCATTTCCACACCTGCACTGCGTAGAAATTGAGGCAATAAAAAGAGAAAACCAGAGCCTCTCACTACCTCTCCTGTTCTTGTCTCTCAAAGAAAGCTGAGAATCCAGATCAAGGAGCTTTATGAATAATTCTGGAATAAATACTGTAAAGGGCTTGCCAAAATACAGCCACACACACGAAATACCCACATTCCAACACTTGCAATCCCCTCCCTAAAACCCCCCTGGAATAAAGAGGTTGAATTGAATGCTCTTGGAAATCCTGACCTAAAGGGCAAGGAAATGGCTGAGGGAAGGGTCACAGTTGGTGGCAGAGGAGTTGTAGCCCCGTGCAACACTTTGAGTGGTTTCTTACAAGGTCCCTTAGAGTGCAGGGCCTTTTTAGGATTGTTTGGGGGTTTTTTTTCCCCAGCAGTAAATATCACAAGCAAAGCTTTTATTGTTTCTCCTTGATTATTGCTGTTATTTATCCTCGTGGGGCGATGCAGGGAGACCTCAAGCAGAACCCATTGCCCTGATACAGATGAGCAACAAACAAAACCATCAGTTCTGCCCCAAGCCTTTTACAGGCTTATTTCTCATTTTCATTGGAAGATCCACCTTTACATCACCCTGCAGGACTGCAGAGCACGGCCACTTCCCAACATGCTGGAAGTGCTTCCTCCTCCTTCTGGACTTTTATCCCACAATAAACAGGAGCAATAGACTTCAAGATAAAGCTGTGTTCCCTTTTTATTTTTATCAGCCCTGTCAGTAATTCCATCGCTGAGGCCACATTTCTGACCCTGCTTTTCCTCGGGTTTGGGTCTGTGATGATTTATGAGGTTTGCACAGCAGCACATCCTCTCTGCTGAGGGAAAATATAACCAACTTACTCCAGGTTGTCCTGACTGTGGAAAACCTGCCCCTTGCAGGTGTACCCACAGTTTCTTCTAGAAGAACCTCTCTGAGCACATTTGGTGCTCTTTAGATTCAAGTGACTGCAGAAGTGCAAAGTGTTATCATTTATTATTGCTGTTAAATATCAGCATTGACAGATAGAAAATCCTCCAGGAAAGAGCATCTGTGCACCTGTCCCCCAGCATGCACCGAACAAAGAGCTGCACTGTTTGTCCCAGCAGCGCAAAAAAAAAAAAAAAAGTCAAGTTCCTAAAAGTTCAGTCAAAATTTTGGCTTCACAAAAGGAATTTTTCAAAAGTGTCTCTCTCAAATATTCATCTGGGTGGTTACCTTCCCACAGGATGTGCAGTTTATTTCTAAGAGTGAGTGCAGTCAGAGAGTTTGTGTACGTGCTGTTGGTTTGGGGGTGGCTTTTGCTTGTTTATTGTTGTTTTTTTTTTAATGGGGAGAATGAACTCTAACTGAAAATCGCTTCCCCTGTGAAAACAGATCATTTTATTATTTTTTAAAAATGTGATTCCAAAGTATTCAGTACATTTCTACCAGTAAGAAAAATAGTAACTTACTTTGCTGTTCTATGGGATAAGGGGCAATGGCTTTAAACTGACAGAGGGCAGGTTTAGAGTAGACATTAGGAAGGAATTGTTCCCTGTGAGCGTGGGGAGGCCCTGGCACAGGGTGCCCAGAGAAGCTGTGGCTGCCCCTGGATCCCTGCCAGTGCCCAAGGCCAGGCTGGACAGGGCTTGGAGCACCCTGGGACAGTGGAAGGTGTCCCTGCCATGGCTGGATGGGATTTAAGGTCCCGTCCATTCATTCTGTGATCCCATGGACACCACACACACATTCACAGGATAAACTGCTCCAATTTCAGAAGGAGAAATTCAAATTAATGTGGAGGAGAGCACAAGTTTGTAAGACTGAATTAAATATGGACTTTTGCTGGTGCTGCTAACAACTAAACACCAACAGCCAAGCATTACATCAGTGAGTGAGTCTTAAATACAGAAAACTGGAGCCTGAGAGACTTTGGAGTTTCTCACACTACTGACAGCAAAGTAGAGGATGTTTTACACTTGCTTCCACACCAGCACCCTGGATGGCTGCAAAGATTACAAACCAATTCACATTCTTTATCATTTCCCTAGAAAACTTGCATTCTCTCATAATCTTCCACCAATATCACTGCTAAAACTGTTTGCTGACACCTCCTTTCATGCACAACAATCCTCTTTGATCCATTTGGAGCTGGGCATTTTGCACAGGGAAAAATGGGTTTGGCTGTGGTTGGTGCTCTGCATGTCATTTTAGACAGAGAGGGGAAAGACTGAATATCCACGGGTGATGGAGGTATCTGAAAGATAAATTTAATCAGGAACTATCAGATAAACTGAAATGTTGGCTGGGTGTTGCAACCAAACTCCCACGTGATTCATGACATTTGGTTTTCTTATTCAAAGAAACCTCACAAATTCTCCACAGACTGTGCAGGCTCGTGTTTTACAGAGTGGGGAAAAAAGCTGCCTTTTTTCATACTGTCCTTTGTGATTAATGACATTAAACTGTGTTCATCGAGGAATACTTAACCTCCAATAGCCATGACTGGAAAATCCCTGGAAAAGATGTCACCATTGTCCTGCACACGGAACTGTCAGCCAGCAGCCATGATTGCCGTGGACAGCAGCTTCCCACAAGGGTTAAAGAAGCTGTAAAAAGCTCTGCTTAGACATTGAGAGACCCTATTAGTTAGCTCCTTCTGTGGATGGGTGATATGAGCTCTGTAAGGTCACACAATAAATAAGAATAAAAACTCACGAGCTGCAGTTTGCCTGCTCACTCTGATTTACCCACCAGCAAAGCAGAATGCCAGTGGAGCCTGGTTTTTGGGAAAGCGCCTGCTCCAGCTCCCATTTTGCTTCCCAAGCTGTTTAGGATAAGAAAAGAACAGCACGAGTGTCTAGATAAAGTATGTAAACCACTGATCCAACTCCATAAAAGAATCTCTTAGGAATTAGCAGATTAGAGGGGAAAAAAACGGCAAAAATTAACTTTAGCAGCCAAAAAATGAATGGCAATTAGTGGTAAAGACTAAATAAAGCTGAGAAGAAGGAAATGTGCTGACACTCTGGACTAGTGCTGATATTTCCCACACGCTCCTCTGCTGATGGGAAACTCCTGCATTTGCTTATAAATGCACTCTCTATAACCTAAATAACACTGAGAGCAAACACTGAAATCCAGGGTTTCTATGAGGATCACAGCACCCCAGAAAAGGCCCCAAATGTGGCTCATTTTTAAATTCCTTTTACAAATGCTATCAATTGTTTAACTTAATTTTTTGGGGAGGGTGGGGGAAGTTTTGAAAACTTTTTTCTAAAGTGAATGGTTCATTTCAGAGCTGGTCTCTAAATAGAGTCCTGCTAATATCCCAAGTTTCACGTGCTCTTGGAAGGAGAATCTCCACAGCTGGAAGGATGAGCTGCAGCTCCCACCAGTAACCAGACCTGAAACCCTCCTGCAGCTGTGCTGCTCTGAGGCAACCAGAAATTGTAGGTGGATACAGATTGTATCTCGTTTTTTAATGGAAAACAGGCACAGAAATAAACTGGAAGCCAAGATGGCCAACTTCAACCAGGGGATGAGTTAGGACTGATTCTCACTCTTAATGGAGGAAAGAAAAGTATTTTCATTCTCAAGAGCAGCTCCAAGTAATGGGAAGGGATGCTGGAAACTGGGCTTGAAGCTGTTCAAGAAAGAGATTTACGGATGAGGATGTAAAGTTCCATGAAAATATCTGAGTACTCAGCAGCTAATGAAACAAAGAAAACTGAATGTTGGGTGTTAGGAAAGAAATAGAGAACAAAACAAGAGAGAATTTATTTATGTCAAGTTATTAATCTGTGCTATGTGTGAATCTGGAATGGGATCTGTGGGAACAGAAGGGAAGGGAAGGGAAGGGAAGGGAAGGGAAGGGAAGGGAAGGGGAGTCTGTATACATGTAGGAAGGATAATCAAGGTAATGCTGGATTCTGCATGGGCAGATCAGGATGGCTCAGCATGGCAGAGGTGGATGAAGGGCAGTGTGACAGAGCAGACCTGAGTTCCCTGGACACTCACTCCTGGTCTCTGTTCATGAAATTAGGCAGGCAAGGCCTTGGAAGGAAAAGCTTCCCCATGCAGTGCAGATCTGCTCTGGAAGCCTTTGCATCAGTGTCACAAAGCCTTTAAGTGTCAGAAAAGTGGCTGCTTTAATTCAAAGAAAAATCAGAGAGGAGGGCTTAGGAAGCCCAGAGGAATTAGATGATTTCTGTGAGGTCCCTGGGCATTAAACTGTTGGAAGTTAGGAAAGGACTCTAAGAAGCACTCCCCCAGTCTTGCTCTGCTCATGAAGTCTTTCCATCAGCCACAGTGGGAGACAAAGTCCTGGCTTAACTGGACCACTCAGCTGCTACAGCAGCACCTGGGTTATGCTGGATTCCCTTCAGTCCTGTAACCACCTCCACTGCCTGCAGGAAGAGGCAACACTAAAATCATTTGACACAGCAGATATTTTTAAACTGAAATTTAGCAGCTGTAAACGTGGGGCAATGTGAAATGGTACCCTGGGACTCACTGTCTGGTGTTCCTCATGCAATGATGATCACAGAATTATCTGCAAAAATGTGTTGTGAGAGAAACATCCAGACACAGGAACAGTTTGGAAAAGGAGACACATAGATCTTCACTTTCAGTCCCCTAATATTCTAAGGGCTATGTCATATAATCCCTTTTATAAACTGTTCAGGCTTCATTATGATTAAATTTATTGGCCTTCATTTTTCCTGGAAAGCTGTTCCAGAGCTTCACCACTCTGCTGATTAGAAACCTTTTAATTTCCAAGTGAAATTTAATATGACAAGTTTATACTGGTCTGGAGAAGTGTTACAGTTGCTCTCCACACATACATCACAGAGCAAATACCAACAAGGGAAAAGAGCGAGTCAAGTTAAAAACAAGAATAGCAGCAAAGCGTTGCTGGCCGAGAAGTTTCCTCCAATTTTAGATGCAGATCCCACTGCAACCTTTAATTCTCTGGTAATAAGCTCCTACTAAAGGAACTCAGTCTGTTCTGGTCAGCTCTGGTTTATATCCACAGATGCATATTAACCTCTCTCCCACTAATGAATCACTGGGGCTGTCACAGCTCTAATGAGCAGATCTCGTTCCGAGGGTGTTGATAATCTAAAAGCTCTCACTTGTTTTTGCTGCCTTGAATTGTGTGGTGAAGGGAAGCACAGCTCCAGCGAGTTCATCTGTGGAGCTGAGCCAGAGAGGGCCCTGGCTCTGGAAAGGAGGAGTGTTTCCCTTCTCAGCCCGTGTCAGCTGGCAGGGAGAGCACTGTCACACACTCCGGGGCTGTGACCCTCCGAGAGCTTTCGTGGTGAGGGCTGCCCCAGGACGGGCTGGAACAGCTTCCCAGCAAAGTGCTGGAGTCACCACCCCTGGAGGGATTTTAGACACAAAGCTGTGGCTCTTAGAGGCCTGGTTTAGTGCTTGGCAGTGCTGGGTTAAAGGTTGGACATGATGATCTTAAAAGTCTTTTCCAACCAAACTCATTTTGAGATTTGGCTGCTTAGCCACAGACCTGCAGCTTCTATTTTGTCTGTGATTCAGGTCAGCCACGTGTCATGGGACAAGAACTGTTCCTTCCACACCAATGGAGTGTTGGGCTTGGCCAAAACCTTTGATCACTACAAAAACATAACTGCAAGTGGTGGTTGCAGCTCGTTTGCCTGGATTTGAATCCCTGCCTTTGTTGTAGGCACTTCTGGTGTCCCTCAAATGCAGCCAGCAGAGCTGGGTGACTCCACGCTCCCCCAAAGCCAAGGACAGTGCAGAACAGGCCATGGTCAGCCACTTCCCAGAAATAACCAGGAGTAAATTACATTTAATTATAGTTGCTAAGATTTAAAAAACATTTACCAGGCTTTTTACCGTGTGCTATTTCAAAAAACTCCCAATACTATACAACATTTTAAGACCAATGAAGGAAAAGAAAAAAGTCATCTTTTTCTCACCAAGAGGTTCACCAATTTGTTGTTTTCAATGCCATTTCTAGTAATAACTGGAGGCAGATAATTTTTGAGGTAATAACATTTCATTACCACTTCATCACGGAATTACTGGCCAGGAGAATAGTGCCCTAGAGAAACCAAGAACACACAGTTGTTGTTTGAGTTCCACCTCACAAAAGCTGCATTTGTTCCCTCACGTGGTTCAAATCTCACTTTCTACCATTGTATTTCATTCTGTCCCACAGCTCCATCAGCCCTCCAGCCCCATTCCCCTTTGGTTTATCTCTTGCCAGTGGTGTCCAGACTCAGTCCTACAGGACATTTAGCCAGGCAATGAGATCTTCCCCTCAGGACAGGTTTTTGGATGGTGATGAATTGAATTTCTTTGCCTAAGTCATCCCTCTCATGGTTGGGAGCATGGGAAGAGCGTGGCCAGGGCTGATGATAAATCTCTCCCTCCTCAGCTGCCTTGAAAAGTGTTCTGCCACCGCTGCAGATCTGCTGTGTCACTTCTGCGGTGTCACAGGGAAGGTGGCCCCAGGCACCCTGCACGTTTCATCAGCCTGACAGAACCAATTCCCTTTTCCACAGGGCGATCATTCCTTTTATTGGTGTGCAAAAGCAGCACATCACTCCACAGCCTCACCCCAAAGAGGAGGCAACAAACAAAACCCTTGTTTCCCATTTTGATCCAAAAAGAAATGGCACCCACAGCCATGGCAGCTGCAGGTGCCTCTCCAGCTCCTTGGAGCAGAGATTTTCCAGGCTCAACCCCTGATCCTAAAAGGAGTGGATTAGAGCAGTGCCTTTCATTAGCTAAGCTGAGGGAATAAGAAAAGGCAAGTGCTACCAATTAGATTTCAGCACAGAGCAGTACCCACTTAAGCAGAAGCTAAAGGCCACAGCTCCGTTGTTAACAGGGGTGTTCTCACAAAAAAAAAGCCCTGAACACACTGGGAGCATTAAAGGGAAGATGTCTCGCATGTGCAATTACTCAACACATCTTTAAAACTGCGAACACTTGTTCACATGTGGTGAAAATTAGAGCTGTGAGCACTTGGGGAAAAAAAATCCCACCTGGCAGGCACACTCTTTTTCACTTTAGAGTTTTATAGGAGCTCTCAGAGCTTGTTGGTCCGGTGAGAGCTGAACCAAAGTCAATGGAGGAAACTGTGAGGGAAGAAAAAAGAAATCGCAGTGAAATGTGCTATTTTTGTCCTAAGCTCAAAAAGTTTTTGACTGTTCCAGTCTGGTCCACCCTCAAAGAGAAAAACAAATAAAATTAAAATATGCATCTCTAGGTCTAAATATAAATATTGACAGTACCTTGGCTTTTTTCTCTGCTGGCCTGAAATGCTGAGGAGTTTGCAAGATTTTCCATCTCATCCCACAGGTGGGTTTGCTCAGCAGTGTTCAGCAGGGCTGAGCTGCTCTAGGAAAAATGGTCAGGATCCAATAATTCCCTGAAAATTCATTTATTCTGTGTCACATGATGTCAGTCCTGAACTCCAATAATCACAAAGAGCTCATGCCCTCCTTGGACAGGCACCACAGCTGGTGGGTACCGAGCAGCACCTCTAACTCACACTCAGATTATTTCCAGGGGACAAAAATTGTAACTAATTAGCCAAGAAACTTAGTCAGGAGCACAGCTTTAGAACAGATCCTCCAGACTATCTGTGAACACACCAAGAACTGGGTTTATGTCATAGCTTTTCTGAATTTCATCGCTGTGTTCCCCACTGTGCCTCTCCTGCCATCATCTCACAGAACACCTTTTAACTGGTTTGGGTTTGCATTTTAATGTCCAATATTTTGATGTTCTTAATGCTGTCTCATCTCTCTGTGTCTTGATTTAAGTGCTGAGAGTAACACAAGGACACCAAACCACATGGAAAAACAGCCCAACATTTATTTGGCTGTTGCAATTTCCCATTTTCTAGGTCAGGTCTAGAAACTTGGGCTTAGGTGTTGTAGCAGGCACCTGGGAGAAGAACACACCTAGGGCAGGAAACCACCTTTATTCCCTCTAAGGGAGAGATCTTTATTTCACTGACTCTTTGAACTGGAAAAAAACCTGGGACTGGAGGCAGAGTTATTTACATAGCCATGAAAATTAAGAACTTCAATTTTCCCAAAGAAAAATGAGAAGTAAAACTGTCCGTGATTAAATCCTCAATTTAATCCCTTTTTCCAGGTTGACATTCATCACCTCAAACAAAGGGCCCATTTCTGGTGTGAGCAGCCAGGCAGAGACCCCAAGCTCTGGGTTTTGGCAGATCCTCCCGGGCTAGAGATGCACAGACCACAGGGGGAACCTTCCCCCCTCATCTCCTCCCTATAAACACTCTGACAAATTCATCAGCGCATCCAGCTCCGCTGGATTCACCGCCCCATACAAAATGACACTTTAAGAAGCCTCTTAAGCTTTTTGAAAACTTTGCAAGGAAGTAAAAAAGCTGTGTGGAGCTTAGCTGAGATGGAGACAGGCATTTTGAGCCAAAAGGCACGGAAAGTGTTGACAGTTTAAAGAAAGAAGGAAGTTGGAGAACAGATGAGATCTGACTAATATTTTTTTGGTCCATCCAGAGGCTTGTTACAATTACCCCTTAATTTTCCCTCAGGGGCTCATTACAGCCCAGATAGCGATATCTGTCTAGCATTGGTCTTCCTTTCCCTCTTCTAATGACAAAATGCTGATAGCCAGACATCATTCCAAACACATTTAGCTGTAATATAATAACTCTGGAATAGCATCTGTGGCAGAGAGAGGCAGTTTGATGGGCTGTGTCAGCCAGAGAAGCTGGAAGTGCTGTCCCTGTTTAACATTTCCAGTCTGGAGTGGCCTGGGCAGTAAGCACAGTGATAGGAGAGCTCTAACAGCGACCATCAAAATACAGAACTTTTATGTCGGGGCTAATTAGGTGATAAAAAAGTTGAGCTCTGTACTGTTATTTCTCTTCAGGCTGCCACTATTTCATTCACGGTGGAGCTGCACCAGAGGCAGATAGGGAGGTGTTTCTGCAGGGCACCATGACACAAACGCCTGTCCCACGTGAAAGAGTCCATGTGGCAGCAAAACAAAACCCCACAGAGTTCTTGGGAAACAGCAAACCCCAGCTAGGAGCTCCCTTATCTGAGCTGTCAGCGCAGAGAGAAGAGCTCGGAGCGCTGGTGGAAATTTCAAACGTGCTGACATCCAGAGGGAGTCGTGTTTCCTCCCCCGGGACTTGTTTGTAATGCCAATTTGCCAGATGATGTGGCAATTACACCGAGTTTGGTCACATGCAAACGTGTTCTTGGATGTGGGTATATTGCTAACATCTGCTGGTGGTAGTAAGAAAAATTTGCATCGCTGAAAACGAAATCCGAGGTAAAATTGAACACTCGCAGTCATAAAAAATGAAATAAGAAAATCAGGGCAACTCAGAGACTCTGCGTACAGACAAGGGCTCTCTGTGTTGGTTCATTCATTAATTTTACTGGTTTTAAATGTAAATAGATCACAAGACCTGATATTATGCTGTGCCAGAGGAAATCCCATGCCTAACCAGCAGTAAATTCTTTTTCCATGTGACATTTGAAGATTGTGGCTCAGAAGCTAATATCAGACTTGCTGAAAGATTTTGGAAATACATCACTGCAAAACAAATTGCACCAAAAAACATTTGCTCCTCTCTCTTTTTTAGAACCTTAGAAATGGATCTTTTGAAGTGAAAAACATGGAAATTTCTGCATCAGCAGTGGTCGCATTTCACTGCCTTTATTTCTCTTCTTTTTTTTCCCCGAAGTCCCACTCTGTTTTTCTGCATCACTCCAAGCAAACAACATCTCTTTAATCGAGGCATTTGTACTGGATCTAGATGATTTCTGGTGTAATGCATTCCTAGGACGAGAGCTGCTCCTCACATCCTTTACACAAGCAGGATGGGCTGAGCCTGGGCTAAGGCTTGCCACAGGGTTTTATCCCTGATTTTATCCCTGCCTTGGTTATGTAAATCAAGAATCGGGATGGGTTGGGTTAGAAGGGACATTAGAGATTCTCTCATTGCACCCCCTGCCACAACAGGGACACCTTCTGCTGTCCCAGGCTGCTCCAAGCCCTGTCCAGCCTGGCCTTGGGCACTGCCAGGGATCCAGGGGCAGCCACAGCTTCTCTGGGCACCCTGTGCCAGGGCCTGCTCACCTTCCTGGTATCTGATCCCAATCTACTTTCAACTGAAATCCATTCCTCTTGTGCTGTCACTCCAGACTCTGGTAAATCCTCTCCATTTTCCTTGTCAGCTCCCTCCAGGCACTGGAAGGCCTCAGTTAGGTCACCCACACTGAACAACCCCAGCTCTCCCAGCCTTTTCCCCCATCAGAGCTGCTCCATCCCTCTGACCATCCTGGTGTCCCCTGTGGGCTCTCTCCAGCAGCTCCAGGTGCCTCCTGTGCTGGGACAGGGCTGGGGCAGCTCTGCAGGTGCTCAGTTCTCACCCAAGTGGGCCACAGGAACAAAATTCCCCTCTCCCCTGCCCTTTTCAGGTGCTCAGGTCTCACCTGGGGGGACACAGGGGCAGAATCCCCTCCCTTGCCCTTTTCAGGTGCTCAGGTCTCACCTGAGGGGACACAGGGGCAGAATTCCCCCTACCCTGCCCTCTGCAGGTGCTCAGGTCTCACCTGAGGGGGCCACAGGGACAGAATCTCCCTCCCCTGCCCTCTGTGGGTGCTCAGGTCTCACCTGAGGGGGCCACAGGGACAGAATCTCCCTCCCCTGCCCTCTGTGGGTGCTCAGGTCTCACCTGAGGGGGCCACAGGGACAGAATCTCCCTCCCCTGCCCTTTTCAGGTGCTCAGGTCTCACCTGAGGGGACACAGGGGCAGAATTCCCCCTACCCTGCCCTCTGCAGGTGCTCAGGTCTCACCTGAGGGGACACAGGGGCAGAATTTCCCCTCTCCCCTCCCCTGCTGCCCACGCTGGGCTCAGCCCAGGCCAGGGGTTTTCTGGGCTCTGAGAGCTCATTCTCAGCTCCTGTCCAACCTCTCACCCACCAGCCTCCCCAAATCCTCCTCCCCAGGACTGCTCTCCATCTGTTCACCCCCGGCCTGGGTTTCCCCCAGGGCTTTCCCCAAACCAGGGCCAGCACCAGCTCTTGGTCCTGTTTAACCCCAGGAGATTCCAAGGTGCCATTTCCCAGGGTTGTGCAGGTCCCTGTGGATGGCATCCCACCCCTCAGGGTGACAGCAGCACCCCTCAGCTTGGAGTCACTGCAAATTCACTGGGGGCCGCTCAACCCCTTTGTCTGTGCCATTAATGAGGATATTAAATAGCGCTGCACCTCTTGGCACACCATAAATGTTCTGCTCCTGAGCACTACATGATCCCTGGCATTCATAATCCTAAATTAGAGGATTATCCATGATTTACTGCCAAAGAACAGAGTGTTTAGATGTTTTTTTTTGTTGTTCAGGACAACTAAACTGGGAAGTGATAGCTGTTCTCCTGATGGCAGCCTACCCAGCGGGCCTGGAGCTCCCATCACTGCTGCCATTGCACAATTATTATTGTGCAAACCTATGGAACACCTTTGACAACATATTTAATCATTTAAAAATAAATACCTCGGAAAGAGATTTTGAAATTTTATTTTCACTTTTTTTTTT
>VYZT01038935.1:0-19639 GCA_013400735.1 Pomatostomus ruficeps | reverse complement strand
CCGCCCCAGAGCCCCTCTGCCGCCCGTGCGCCCGGCGCAGAGCTGCGGGAGGGGGTCGCCCGGGCTGCATGCGCGACTGCTGCGTTCCCTTTGTGGGGAGGTGCTTTAAAAGTGAACGCGGGTGGAGCCCGGAGCCTCAAAGCACGACTTGTTCATCGTTGGGTAGCAACGACTTGATCGTTCCGTTAGGGACGTGCATTTCTAGCAGTGGGAGACTGTGCAGACCAGAGGAGCTGCTGAGTGTCTAGGTATTAGAGTTGGCACCTAAAGCAACATTCAGTAAGTGGTGAAATTTGTTTTAGCACACTGACTTGAAAGTTAAGCAGATCAGTTGATGCTGGCAGTGCATTTGATAGCATGTTAGTCTTACCTGGGTAGTAATGAAAGGGCAGAAGTAGGGATTTTTTGTGTTACATAGACATAGGTCTACAATACAGGTGACAAGATTTTTTTTAGATTTTCTCTAGGTGTGTCAGGCTTTTTTCTGCCTGCCTTAGCTGGTGTGTTTGGCTGTAGGACTGTATCAGGGTAAGTGTGAAGCCAGAAAAGACACTATTTGTACCTGGAAGGTGTTACAGTGCTATAAATAGTACAGCTATTTATACCTGGAAAATTAGGTCCTATGACTACCAGCAGGCAAGCAGACGAATTTACTTGTTTACTTTCTCCTGGTTTTAGTTTGCTGTGATCGCAGAAGTTTAGTTTAGCTAAAGGCACGTGTCTGTTGCAGCTGTAGTACAGGGGGAACATAAGTTTACTGCTTGCAGTGTGGGCTCTCTTAATTAGAGGTATTTTTCTATACATTGTAACGAATTCACTTTTGGCATTTTTGACTTCTAGCAAGTGTCAGCTGTCAAATATCTCTTACTGTGACAGTTTCTGAATAGGAAAACAGCAGTCTATAGTTGGTACTAAAATGTCTTCAGATGCCATATGCACAGCTTCTACTAAATTTAAATTTTAGTACAATATTATTACATGTCCTCGATTTGTAGCAAATGCATGATTACTGTGTCCTAGTTTTATTGCCCTTGGGAATTGAGGACTTGGCTGCTGTGCAGTTTTCTACTAACCTTGCTTTGCAGAGGTTACAGGCAGTGAAGGTGAAAACTTTATTTCTAACATGCAGTTCATGGCAAGAGATAGCACTGACTGCCTCTGGGACACTCATAAGTCTTGATACAACTTGATTAGAGAAGGGGTTTTTTTCTTTTGTAAATGTGTAAGCTATGTAATAGAACACAGTCAACAGTTTGGGGTTGTGATGTCCCTTGGAAGAGTGTTGTGAGAGTAAGTAGTGCTAATAGTGGAATTAGCCTCAAAATGATGCAAGATCAGCACTGAAAAAGCAGGGTTTTTCTGCTGAAGTCTCTTGACTCAGCTGGAGTCAAGAAAAATAAGCTATCTTATTTGTCAGAACTGTTTTGTGGGTATGAACTTGGTCTTACTTATTCTGCATATCCCAACTAGTGCTCAGAGGTTGGTACTTAAGGAAGTTTTTTTGGCTGTCAAATTAAATTAACCTGCACATGCAGCTCAGTGCTCAATAAGTATATTATTTCTCAGGGTTAGTATGATAGCACTTTTTCTTGTATTAAAGGTTCATAATGATGTTACTTAGCCATAAATTGAGATCTTGAATGGTATATTAACATCCATATACCTCTCTTTAAGAATGGTGATATAACTTGGTGGGGCAGCGTGAGCAGACATAATTCTTTTAATTCTTTATACTTTTAACCCTGTAATTGATTTTGGTGATATGCCAGCTTCTAATGCAGTTTTTGGTTTTATTTACAGCATCGAGATGACTCAGGAGACAAACCAGACCCCAGGGCCTATGCTGTGTAGTACAGGATGTGGATTTTATGGAAATCCTAGGACAAATGGGATGTGTTCTGTTTGCTACAAAGAACATCTTCAGCGACAGCAGAATAGTGGTAGAATCAGCCCAATGGGTAAGGGTGTGGGGAATTGTTGGGGGTTTATTTATTTCTTTTAAAATAGTACATACAGAGGAATACAAGAAATACTAGAACATTTTTTAGAACTTCTGAAAGCTGAACTGAAAGAGTGAATATTCAAAGAGAATACTACTTTAAAGCACAGTAAAGATAAAAGTACATTTCTGTGTAATGTGTTCTGGTTTGCTTAGCATTCAACCATAACTTGCTTTCTTGCTTAGGCTCTTCTGTTAGCATTTTCTTATGCAATCTGTATTTTGGTTATTAAATAAAAAGTGTCTTGAAATAAAAAGTAATAAGCAGTAGCAGTGAAGATTGTGTGCAGACCATTCATAGCTGTATAGGAAACTGTTTGATTAATGTGTTTTCTGCAATTTGTTCATAACTTGTCAAATTCTTGTTACATAGGAACAACCAGTGGTTCAAACAGTCCTACCTCAGACTCTGCATCTGTACAGAGAGCAGACACTAGCTTAAACAACTGTGAAGGTGCTGCTGGCAGCACATCTGAAAAAACAAGGTAAAATTAAGGTTGTACTGTGAGGGTTGAATGAGCTGTGGGTATGCAGCAAGTTGAAGGCCTGCAGCAGTCCTGCCCTGTTGCAGTGAGTGTCTGCAGAGGAAAAAGGACCAGGGACTAGACAGGGCTCTATGAATCCATGTAAATTGAAAAATCATTCAAATATTTGGTGTTACAGTGCTGCAGTTAAAAGAATGGATTTTTGTTTATCTACGGAAATAAGTTGTTACAGGCTTGCCTGTTTTCTTCTAGGGAAACTAAGAGTAAAAAAGCATGTTTTGAAAATAATAGAAGCATAGGTCAGAAAACGTATAAGTAGTAATTGAATGGGTTTGGGCTGTTCAAGCTTTTGTTATGAATGTAAAACTGATGTAAATTATGCATTTCGCTGTGCTGAAACAGAAACGTGCCTGTTGCCGCTTTGCCTGTAACGCAGCAAATGACAGAAATGAGCATTTCAAGAGAGGAAGAATTAACACCGAAAACAGAGACTGAGCCAGGTATGTTCTCAGAGTGACACTGTGTTGTCCTGAGTTTTGCAGTTCTTCAATGTTTCTCTTTACTGTAGTACTTTCTCACGCAGCTGTTGTAAACATGGCCATGTTTTTGCTAACTGTCCTTGTTGTTTTCATTCCATTCTCCTAGGCGGAGACATGTAATAGATTTTTCCTTTGACCAGTGTAATTGAGAGGTGGTAATTTCTACCTCCAATCCACGGTGATTTCTAAGAACATATAAATAAAAGTCAGAGGGCTCTGCCCTCTCTCTTAGCTCTCTCCTTGCTCCTCAGCCTAGTCGGCTACGTGTATTTTCTTTGTGTCCAAACAATGCAACAACCCGGGGCACAACTGGTGACTTAACAGGAGTGGAGAGTTTGTTTACTTCCTGAGTAGCTATCTCCTGTTGTGGTGATGGTCTTGAGAAATGGGTTTAGGATGCTTTTGAGTACCATCTCCTCAGAATAAAGAAAAAGGACTAGTTCCAGACTTTAAAATACATGTTAATTGTTTCTAAAAAAATTGGCACCTATGAGTGTTTTTAGGTCCCTAACATTTGTTTTTAAAAGTGAGGCACTAAAATCGCATGAGGGCTACATGTTCAGTTTTGAAGTCAACATGCTGGGATTCTGTATATAACCTAGCAGAACAATTCCAGCTGACTCATGGCAGTCAAATGGCTTGTTGTATTTGGAGAAGGGTGCTTAATAAATTCCATTCTATTGAGGAGTGGGGCTGTGGGGGAAGGGAGAATATGTGGTTTAAAAACATTAACAGAAGTTGTTAGGGTTCTTGAACTAATTGAGTGATCAGTAGATATAACCAATGCATTGTTTCAGGGATGTAGGGTAGTTGCAGCTTTAATTGCTGTGTGTGAGTTGTCTGTTTGACAGTTTTATTCTCATGCTGGATAGTTGTAGCTGGAGTAGTAAAACTTCAACGTGTAAACAAACTATTCCTTGGAGTGAGGCAGAGGGTGAGGGGCAGCTTGCTTAACCTAGCTAGTGAGCAATTGAATTCATACCAGTTTGTTCAAACGGATATCTTAATGCACTTGTTTTGTACTTTAACAAATCCAGACTTTTTTGTTCAATTTACCAGTTCTGAAACAATTTAAAAAAATAAAAGCTGATGTATAGTAGGAAGTCTGTTCATTCAAGCTGAAGATAAAATCCATTTTTTCAGTTTTGAAGTCAATGAATTGAAAATGGTAGCAGATGCTACTCAGCACTGTATCAAATTGATCTTTATCTAGTCATATCTTCAAAAAAGACTGGTCCAACACTTAATGTTTAATTGCTCGGTATTTGTACAGAGGGTTTTACCACTTTAATAAGTCATGCTAAGTCAAGGTTCTGTGACATGAACTAAAGTGCAGTTATACAATATATAGGGTTTTTCATTATGAATAGACTGAGAAGGAATTTTTGCAATTATTAAGTTTCTGTAACTGATGTCATCTGAAGAGGCTTTCAATATGTGACTGCTACAATATTCATTAACCCATTGTGCCATGCTGTGAAATCCCACTGGAATGTATCAAGAATGAAATAGGAATACATGAAATGGTAGTAGTGAGGGACTAATAGGTTTTCTTAGAACTGTTGTCATTTTGCCAGCTGTAAAGAAAATCTTCAGTTATTGTTGATATATAACCTGTTTTTCAGGTACTGTGGGTCAGCTATATGATAGGTCACACAGCTCACTATTGATTAGAGCGGGGGGAAAAAATCCAAATCAGCTCAAAGCTACTTTTGAATTGTAAAAAATGATCTCACAGGTTGAAACCAATAAAAGCTGCCAGGCTTGTGTAGAGATGATTGGAAAAATTACCAGAGAACTTAAATGCCTCTGGAAAAGACTTGAAGAACTAAACTACCTCCTGAGAGAACATACCTGTAAATCCATGAGGCAGCTTCAGCTGCTCTAATGCCCAAGTTTCCTTTCAAGTATTATTATTTGGCACAGATCCTAGCAGGCATAGGATAATGTCCTTATATACTGTTCTTAGGGTTTGTTGGAGGTCTTAAATTAACAATGTTGGCTGTATTCAGTGGTACATTACTCTGTGTCTTGCAGGCAAGAGAAGCTGGCTTAAACTTTTTATAAAAACAAATTCCTGGTGTGTCTGGACTAGGCAGAATTTTTAGCTTCCTTTTTCCCAGCAGCATCCATTATATGTTGCTCTCTCAAGGACAAACTGGAACAATGGTAAATAATTTGCATCATGTAATAGCAATAAAAGTTAATACTTTCTTTGAGGTGTGATTATCTAAGATCATGCAGTTGTGGTGGTGTTAATGAAACACAGTGTAGCTGTAAGCATAGCTGGACACTAGGGACAGTTTCATAACCAGACGGTAATGGATCATGAACTGTATCTTCAACAGTGTGAAGTCACATTCTCTTCTGCCAGATGTTCATTAGCAAAAGAAATTTTGTATGTTTCCCTTACAAGTCAGAAAGTTTAAAGAAAGAATTACTCCTAGTAAACTATTTTTTTTTTCAGTCTGTAGCATAAAATTACACTTGTTTGCTTTTGAAATTGAAACAACCTACTGGAAGGTGGAGAAGTAGAGAAAAAGTTTAACAATGAAGTTTGACAAGCTTGTTTCTCTTGATTTTGTTGGGGTTTTAGGATTTTTCTTTGCACAGGTTGAGGTTGCAATCTAGATTCACCTTCAGAACAAACCTGGTGCTAAGACAATTAATTGTGTCTTTACATTTGAAGAAAGGCATGGTGGATGTAACTCAGTTGTAATTCGCATTGTTGTTTTCTTGTAACTTGTAGTGGGCTGACTCTGACTGGATGCCAGGCACCCCCCAAGGCCTCCCTATCACTTCCCTCCACAGCTGGACAGGGGAGAGAAAATAAAATGAGCGATTCATGGATCGAGATAAGGACTGGGAGAAATCACTCACCAAATACCATCATGGGCAAAACAGGCTTGAATTAGAGATATGGAGTTTACTATTAACGAAATCAGAGCAGGATAATGAGAAGTAAAATCAGACCCTAAAAACGCCTTCCCCCTCATGCCTTCCTCCTTCCCAGCGCTACCTTCTTCCCCAGTGGCTCCCAGGGAGACAGGGAATGGGGGTTATGGTCAGTTTGTGACACAGTTCTGCTGCTGCTCATGGAGACGAGTCTTTACCCTGCTCTAGAGTGGGGTCTCTCCCACAGGAGATTCTTCTCCATGAACTTCTCCAATATGAGTCCATCTAATGAGCAACAGTTCTCCATGAATTCCTGTGGTATGGGTCACTCTTCCATGGAGTGCAGTCCTTCAAGGACAGACTGCTCTAGCATGGGTCTCCCACAGGATTGCAACGTCTACCAGGAAACCTGCTCCATCATGGGCTGCTCTCTCCATAAGTCCACAGGTCCCTGCCAGGAGCCTGCTCCTACGTAGTTTTCTTCCACATCTCTCATCCCTGTGGACCTACAAGGGCTGCTGGGGCACAGCTGCTTCACCATGGGTTGCAGAGGAATCTCAGCTTCAATGCCGGGAGCACCTCCTGCCCCTCTTTCTCCACTGACCTTGGTGTCTGCAGTTGTTCCTCTCAGATATTCTCACACCACTCTTCTCTGGGCACAGTTAGATCTGCACAATAACTTTTTTTTTTTACCTTCTGTTATAAGTAATTGCGGCAAAAAACCTGCCAGAGCCCAATTACAATCAATTTAAGATTTATTAGCAAGTGGCAGAGAGCAAAATCCGCGCAGGGTTCCCCGGGGGAGTCTCTACTCAACTCCGCCAAACGGTGCACACCCCAGCCCCCCCGGAGTTCCCGACTTTTATACGCTATTTCTTCTTCCGGGTCTGCCACGTTCTGCGGCTGCATGGCTGGGTCACTGAGGGGTCTTTCCTGTCTTCCTGTGTCACCTGGTAGTCCCTGAGGCGGAAGGCTCGGAGTCTTCCTCTCCCCACGTTCTCCATGTCTCCTGGGGTTTGTTTTCTCTTTTGGCCTTTGGCATGATATCACTCTCTCTAGTTTCTTCAAGGTCAGTATCAAAGCAGCTCAAATAGTTTAGTTAACAAGCTTATCATATCTGGGGTACATTCCACTCTAATTCTAACTATAAACAACAGAGCTATGCTGAAGCAGTTCAGAGAAGTGCTTTTAACTATAAACTACCTGGAAAAATAGACATACATCTCACTCTGCACTTTCTCATTGCTGGTTTAAATGAACAAATATTATATAATTTATCTCACCTTCCTCTTAAATATGTTATCACAGAGGCATTGCCATCATTTCTCATTGGCCCAGCCTTGGCCAGTGACACACCTGTCCTTGAGCTCACTGGCATTGGCTCTGCTAGACAGGGAGGAAGCTTCCATCTTGCATAAAAGAGGCTCTAATTAGAGACATGAAACGGATTTATTATACTAACAAAATCAGAGCAGGATAATGAGAAGTAAAAACAGACCTTAAAAACACCTTCCCCCCACCCCTCCCTCCTTCCATCTGTACCTGCTGCCCCAACAGTGCCAGCAGCCAGGGAATGGGGTTAGGGTCAGTTCATCACCCAAGGCTCCTGCTGCTCAGGGAGAGGAGTCATTCCCTTGCTGCACCGTGGGGTCCCTCCCACTGAAGGGGGTTCTCGCTGAACTTCTCCAACATAAGTTTATCTCATGAGCAGCAGCTCCCTGAGAACTGCTGCAATAAGAATCCATCCTACAGGCAACAGCACCCCTTAGACTGCTGCAGTGTGGGTCACTCTTCCATGTAGTGCAGTCCTTCAAGGTCCGGCTGGCTGCTCCAGCATAGCAGCAGGACCCCTCTCTCCATGGGCCTTCCATGGGGTCACAGCCTCCTTCAGACATCCGCCTTGCACTGGTGTAGAGCTCCTCCAGGGGCTGCAGGTGGATCTCTTTATCCCTATGGACCTCCAAGGGCTGCAGGGGCACAGCTGCTTCACCATGGGCTGCAGGGGAATCTCATCTCCAATGCCTGGAGCACTTCTCCCCCTCCTCCACTGACCTTGGTGTCTGCAGAGTTGTTCTTCACACACACTCTCACTCCACTCTTTTCTGGCTGAAATTGAAATTGTGCAAGAACTTTTGTTTCTCTTTCTACTTAAATATGTTATCACAGAGGTGTTACCACCATTTCTATTTGGCCACAAAGTGTCACGTTCCACTTTGGAGCCACCAGGGATTGCCTCTACAAGACATGGAAGAAGCTTGTACCATCTTCTGATAGAAGAAGGCACCTCTGTAGCCTCCTGCTATCAAAACCAGTACACCACCAAAAATACATGGTTTTGAAAATATGTATGTTTAAACAATCATATTGTTTTAACTCACAGTGTACTTTTAGCATTTTCTTAGACTTTTGTAGGTGATTACCTTGCTGAATGATCAGCCTCTAGTTAGGTCTGTCAATGTTTCCAGACACAGTATCAGCACTGGCTCAAGGGTGTAGTACTTTCTGTGGTTGGTTTTTCTAGGTCTTATTTTAGCAGATTTTGTTTTAATGTAGTAATGCTTTGATTTAGCAAGTGGTGTTATGTGCAAGTAGCGTTGTTTATAGAAAAGTAAACTAGAAATTGAACTAATAATGGTATTGTGTAAATGATGTATTTTAAAAATGCTCAAATACTGTTAACTTCCATCCATGCTGTAACTTGCTCTTTCATTCAGCAGTAGGCAGTGGTGATTAGCACGTCTCTTTGCTTTCCACCAAGCTGTTGGGGTTAGAGCTGTTTTACAGCTGTCCTGCATTCAGATTGAGAGACCCTGTAATGCTGTAATGGGGTTACCCTTGCTGTGTTGTACGTAAAGCCAGTGTGTTGCAGGTGATATTGTGATTAAGATACAAGTAAGGTAGCTTATGAGGTATGGTAAGATCAAGATGGTAAATACATGATGTTCCTTAAATCTGGTTGTAATGAGTGCCTTGTTAGTTCTGGTTTGTTTACACACATGTTGCAGTAGTTTTGCCACACTGCTCTCTGTAAACAATTCTATTGTATCAGTGATGTCTGATATGATAATTCTGTATTGTGTTGAAAATAATTAGCTTGTCTTCATGTTTCCCTTGACTGCTGTAGCTTTGTTAAATGCTCCTGATTGAAAAATTTCAGAAATGGAATCTCTTGTAACCCCTGCTGAGGACCTAACTGGTGGTCCTATGTGATAGCATATGGTGATAGCATGCTATTATTATTCTAATAGTGATACACCACACAGGTTGAGTCTTAATGATAACCAAATTAAACTGTGTTTCTGTGTGATACTAAAACTGGGGAATCTTTATGTTGTATTAATGTGGCAGCAAAGATACTAAATACACAAATATGTGACTTAGAGTTGTGCACGCAGGAAGCGATTGGCATGCCACAGAACATTTCTATTCCTACTCTTTGACATGAAAGCAAGTATGATGGAAGTTTGTTCTGCAGCCTTTCATCACTGGCATCTAGATTGGCATAGCAGTTGTGGTTCCTGAGCAAATGCTTGATAAAGCATGATAGGTACTGCCCATCTTTCCAGACTAGAATTGTACATACAAGCACTTTGTTGTCTTAGATTAACCCAGCTGGCAGCTAAGTACTATGCAGCTGCTCACTTAGTTCCTGCTCCCCTGTGGGGAGGATAGTTGCGGGGAAAAAAACTAAGCCCTGTGGGTTAAAATAAAACAGCTTAATAATTAAAGTAAAATAAACAATATTAATGATAACGACAATATCGTAATTGTAATGAAAAGAGGAGAAAGAGGAATAAACCCCAGAAACTCCACAAGTGGTGCATACTACAGTTGGTCACCACCTGCTGACCGATGCCCAGCTCATCCCTCAGCAGTGATTGCCAGCTCCCAGCCAACACCCCCCAGTTTACATATTGGGAAGGGTGTTCTGTGGTGTGGAATATTCCTTTGGCTAGTTCATTCAAGTCAGCTGTCCCAGTGGTGCTCCCTCCTGGCTTTTTGTGCCCCTGTTTGCTTGCAGAGCATATGAAACTGAAAAGTCTTTGTTTTAAAGTAAAAGCACTGTTTAGCAACAATTAAAACATCAGTGTATTATCAGCATTATTCTCATACTGAATCCAAAATACAGCACTGTACCAGCTACTGAGAATAAAATAACTATCCCAGCTGAAAACAGGACAATTGTGCTAATATGCAGGATAAGGATTGTATTGTTTCAAGTACTTCTACTGCTACTATTGTTTCAGCTCCAGAACTGCAGAAATGCATCTAATGTCTTTTGGATGACTTCTGGCTTTGCCTTTTCTCTCTCATTTTATTTTTCCCATTTCTTCAACGGTGGGAGTTGGCAGTTAGCTTCATCAAGTCACTGTCCTTAAATCAGTTTTTTTTTTCCCTATGCTTTCAAGAATTTGTGCCACTGCTATTCTTGCAGTTTAAGGTGTTTAGATCTTACTTTGGTGAATTTTTCTTTAGTTAGAGAAGCTTCTAAAATCTTAATTCTGTTCCTTTTGTATCCCTTTCTGGTCACTTTGATACGGGGAATGTTAGAAAATAGTACTGATTTCTTTTCAGTGTGTTTTTTTCAACTGAAATGTTGGATTAATTCCTTTCCAATGTGAAATCTCTTTAATACTGATAATATACACACTTTTTTTAAAAAAACAGCTATACTTTTTTGTATAAGAAAAACTAACAGCTTTGAACATTCTTTTCGTAGAGTGGTTTTTAATTTTGAGTGGCATTCTCATGTAGTCACTGTGACTTAATAATTTAGGATCTGAGAACAACTTTATTCTGCACTTTGTAGAAACTTTCTGTGTGTAGGTTGAGTAGCTGTTGTACTTTGTCATGTGCCTAACTGGTTCCATCAGTGGCCCTGCTGCTCCTCTTGTAAAGATACATCTTATCATTAGGCTGTATTTGAAGGAAATTTACCCAGATTCAGCATGAAATGCCTGTATTTGTGTAGAGTTTTTCAGACACCCACCTCCAGTACTAGGATTATGTTAGTCTTTATCATTAATGTGCTAGGATAGTAGTCGTCCTTGGGCATGATGGTAAAGCATCTCATGGTACAGGCAATCATGTAAGACCAAAATACAAGTTAATAAAAGCCGACCCTGTTCTGAAAATCAGTTGTTCCTAAAGTTTTTGGCATTGTAGTAGGAAAACTGATCTGGTGAAATTCAAGTGAAGCAAATCTTTGTAGGTCTTGAGCCAGAGACTGGAAGGGACACGGCCAAGGTGATGGAGAGGGCTACACAGAACGATAGAACTGTTTGGGTTGGAAGGGGCTTTATGGAGCATCTTGTTCCAGCCACTCTGTTCCTGCACATGACTGCTCTCGTAGTAAAGAATTCCTGCCTAATATCCAATATAACTATCTCTTGTAATTCAGAATGCTTCCCCTGGTTCCTATCATTATCTTCCCATAGATAAATCTATCCCTCTGTTTTATAAGCCCTCTAAGTTTGGAAGGCTTCAATAAGGTATTCCCAGAGCCGCCTTGTCTCCATGCTGAACAACCCCATCTCTCTCAGCCTGTCTTCATCAAGAGGTGCTTCAGCCCCCTGATCATCTTTGTGGCCCTCCTCTGGTTTTTGCCCAACAGATTGACATCTTTCCTGTGCTGAGGATCCCGGAGCTGGATTCAGCACTCCAGGCAGGGTCTGACAGGAGCAGAGTAGATGGACAGAATCCCCTCCCCTGGTGTGCTGCCTACTCCTATTCGGATGCACTTGGCTTTCTGGGCTGCCAGCACACATTCCCAGCTCATGTCCAGTTTTTCATCCGGAAGAATCCATAAGTCTTTCTCTGTAGGACTGATCTCAATGAGACACACGATGTGTCCTCATGTCTGGGATTACTCCAGCCCAGGTGCAGCACCTTGCACTTGGGCTTGTTGAACTGCATGAGTTCTCATGAGCCCATTTCTCAAGTTTGTCCAAATCTCCCTATGTGCCATCCCCTCCTTCATGCTGAGGGTGCACTAAATCCCACTGTCCATGTAACTAATAAAGCTATTCAAGAGCAGGGGTCCCAAGACAGAGCCCTGAGGGACACCACTCCTCACCAGTCTCCACCTGGACATAGAGCCATTGACCACACTTCTCTGCCTGCATCCATCTAGTAAATTCCTTATCCACCACATAGTCCATCCCTCAAGTCCATGTTTCTCCAGTTTGGAGATAAGGATGAGAAAGTCCATGCATGCCAGTCGGAACTCTTTTGCAGTGGTGCAGCGTTTTAGTGGTGAGGAGTTTGCTTCATCTGGACACTGTTACTGAGGAAGCAGATCTACAGGTACCACTAACTACTATTTTCCAGCATTCAGCATTTTTTCAGCTACCTATTCTGCAGTGATACAGAAATCATTTAGAGCACTTTCATTAACACTGTGATTTCTGGCATGAATTTAATGTCTTGAGGACTGAAGTTGTACTTGCCAAGCTGAATTTGTCTTTTGTGTTAAAGGAAGCCTTTTGTGACAAGCAATTTTAAGAATTCATTTTCATTTAGATGGACTCCTGATGTTATGGCAGAACAACTACAATTTTCAGTATTTTTCATCTACTTGATGAGAAAGGAGTTTTGTTCTGATCTTTAGGGGGCTGGGTAGGTAGCTTTTTCTTTTGTCTTAGCCATTACTCAGAAGCACGTTTATGAACATCTAACATAAAAACCAATCAGACTAAAATCTGCTTGCATAAAGTAATAGGAGAATCCTTTATTCATGGAGAGTAATAAATAAAACATTTTAGTTTAGATTTAAGGAGCTATGTCCCCTCTTGTCTTGGTACCTTTGAGTGACCATTACTGCCTATTGTGTACTGCTTCTTTTCTTCCTTGGAAGATGTTTTAGTTGTCGGGAAGGATCCAGTTCAGCAGCTCTTTCAGGAAATGTGCTGTTGCAGTTTCTTAGGATTGCTTTCATCACTTTACAGTTTGTGGGCTGCCCTGGTTGCAGTTTCTTGATGTAAAGACAAAAGTATACCTGTAGTTATTGGTATCTTTTTCTCTAGATGAATTTGTTCTCAGAGGCTTTGTTTTGTGGTAGAGTGATCTACTAGGCTGTTTCTTTGCCTTGGTAATTTCTGGGAAGTTGCTGTTTCCATTTTTGCTTCCTTGTTGACATGTGTTAGGCAGTGATATAAATGGTTCTATTTTCATTTTCTCTTAGCATATGTTGTGAGTGACTTTGTCACTGTTGATTTGCCCTCCCTCTACATTTTCTTTTGCATATGTCTGAAACAGCATGCATGCTGTCAGGGCTTGAATTTTTAAGTTGGTTCTGACGTAGATGAAGCTTTCCCATAGCTACCTACACACCAAATTGCAATGTGCATGTTTCTGGTTCCTCTTACTCATCTGTCTTGGCTTACAATTACAATTTCATTTTGAAACAAACTAGCAGTATAACAAATCTAAAAGAAGGGATTTGTCCATGCTTTTTGGGAGGTGTTTGGCCTTTTTAATTTTTTTAAGGCCATAGCTGATGGCTGTTAGCCAGGGTGTATAACATCCAACAGGTACACTCAGTTTGTGATATTGCTGGTTGTTAAGCCAGTTTTTGGTCACAGGCTCTCTAGCAGATAAACTGGTACTGAACACTGCTTTTCTTGGGATTTAAAGACAAATTCAGAGGGTCATATTTGTTCATGTGGAAAATCTTAATCAAAACAAATTGTTTTAATGGAAAAAAATACCTGCAATGTGAGCAAAAAAACCAGATTGGAAATTACCTTGGTTGTTCATTAGGACTGTTACTTTAATGTAGAAATTAAGTATAAGAAAATATCAGCAACCATTTGTTCTAATGCTTTATTTTTTCTGGTAATGAGCACTGAAAGTTCCCTGTTACTTCTGAGAGCTTGTTGCTTATAAAACTTGTTTAGGTTATGAAGTCTTGCCTGGGGCTTTTCTTGTTGTATAGTAAATTGTGAAGTTTTCTAGGTGTTTTCAGAATACGTTTGAATGACAATGCAAACACAATTTTACAAAACAAGTACTGATTCAAAAGAATCTCAACTAACAAACCATATTGATATGAAGTTGATTGCAAATAAGTCCTTCAGGCTTATATACTCCGTTTATTCTGAAATGCATTTTGTATTTAATAGACATTATGATAGATGTTATCATACACTGGGAGTGTTCAGCAAACTTGTACCAAGAGCAGGTACTACAGTTGTGTACAAGTGCATCTCTCAGCTTTTCTTAATTCCAATTTTGGATATAAAGATAATATTAAAAAACCTAAATTTTGGGGGGAAAAACCCCTTTTTTCAAGAAACCAGTTGTGTCTAAAGAGGCAATTGAGAAAGTATTCATTTTAACTATATCTGCTTGAACACTGAAACTGAATAAATTACAAAAAATACAGATATGCAGTGCAAATCTGCACTTTGTTGCTTAAGTGAGGGCTCTTTTGAACTGACTTCTTAGAGACCTGACTTCACTACAGTGGTGGCAAAACAAGCCAGTACTATGGCAGTAACACATTACTGAATTTCATTTGCTTCTAAAATATGTTCCTGTTAGTTGTATTTTCTACAGGTGTCCCTCTGTTCAGCAACTTTAGCTCTGACAATATTGTTACTGTTTCAGATTAACTATTACTCCATCATATGATTTATTTAAATACAAAATGTGTACGTGGAATTTCTGTCATTCTTTTCAGGCCCATATAGGTATAATGAATAAGTGCCATGTATTTTCGAGCTGGTAGAAGTGCGGGGAAAAACCTGATTGTCTCAAGTATAGTTGGAAGGGATGACTGAAGTACCTAAAAATCCTTATTTCTGAGTCACATTTTTAGACTAGTCTATGTAGTACTTTTAACAAGAGATGTCAGGGTCTTAGTGGGTGAATTAATCCTTAATGTATGCATACTACTAAATAGCTAGTGAAGTCAAGAAAAGCAAATTTAACCTTTATTTCCTTTGCTTGCTTTAACAGTTGTTACTCAACCGAGCCCATCAGTTTCTCAGCCTGGTACTTCAGAGAGCGAAGAGAGAGCTGCTGAACTGCCAAAACCAAAGAAGAACAGATGTTTCATGTGCAGGAAGAAGGTTGGCCTTACAGGTATGAGAACACTGTCAGTTTTAAACAAATTTGCATGATTAGTTACCTCTTGCTAGATTAAACTTAATAAAATATGTGTTCTGTTAAAGTTATTGACTTCTTCAGAATTCAAACAACTTAGTACAACCATTTATTTGTATGTCATACTAGACAAACATACCCCTTTGTAGTGACTGCACCCTTAATTAATATCTTAATTAAAAACTAACCTGCCTAGTAATGTTACTTCTTTTTCTGTGTACAGGATTTGACTGCCGATGTGGAAACCTATTTTGTGGACTTCACCGTTATTCTGACAAGCATAACTGTCCATATGATTACAAAGCAGAAGCTGCAGCAAAAATCAGGAAAGAGAATCCAGTTGTGGTGGCTGAAAAAATTCAGAGAATATAAATTAATGTGCTTGTGAAAAGACTGACTGACTTTTTGTGGGGCTTTTTTTCCCAATACATCCTAAAAACATGACAAGAGCAGGTGCATGGTCATTTTCCTTTGTTTTCCAAAGTTTTACTTCTAGTCCTGTCTGTCTAAATGATATTTCAGATGTTTGGGTGTTTGTTACAGGCTGAATTGGATAGATACAGCCCTTGAAAATATATATGCCCTCCCCAGAATAGATGGATGATCAGAGACCTGCACAGGAATACACGTGCACAGAGGACAGACTAGTTCACATGTGCCAAACAGAAGTATGCAATCTGCATGTGTGCAGCAGCTCTGCCTTTTGAGGTGTGCATGAGGTGTTTAATGTTTGGCTAATGTCGTATGCCTGTTTAGAGAAGGATCCATCAAAACAGTTGGCAGTCTACGTCTATCATTTAAAATCTTGTTTTACTTTTAATTGCCACACTCCATTTTAGTTTTCCAGCAGAATGTGAGCTGTGTAGAGGGGTCTACCATCCCAGTGAGGTTAGTGTCAATGCCATATTTAAGTCATTTAACAACTGCACTGAGAAAAATGGAAAAAAACCAGATACATGTGAGAAAAAATTGTTTTGGAAAAGATTACATTAACTTTAGAATCTTGAAAAAAAGTTCCCAAAGGAAATGTCCTCTTACAAGCTTATGAACTGGCCTGCAACAGAGTTGTCTGCTTTTCCTTGCATAGCTAAAAACATTGTGTAGCAGAATATTGTAAGATTGGTTTTCAAAAAAGAGTTACAGATGTTTCTAGACATACCACAGCATCTCTGTCAAACAATACAGGTCTAAATAAGTTGCTGAAGTATTAGAGCAGTTTATTATTCATGTACTACTTATGTTCTGTGTGTTCCAAGTTCAGAAGAATATTAGGAATTAATTTTTCTAGTTTTAAATGTAACAGTTGCACCATTCTGCATGGAAAACCATACCTAACATGGCTGCTGTAGACTTAAATGATAGCTGGAACCACTCTTGGAGGGCTGCTTTTTCATTTTTAATTGTACTTGGGTATAGGACTGTAGTGTTCTTGGGTGCATTGCATGGGCTGCATTATCTACAGCATTGTACAATAACAACTCTAGAAAAGGCAGTATTCTTCACTGATGCTTGTCTGGTAATATATATCACTTCTGTGTTATAATGGAAGGGGTTTTTGTGATGTATGAAACTTGTGTTTTTTATATAAACATACAGTTTAGACTAGCATTGTGGTAATGCCTGTTCTCATCTGTAAATAGTTACATACCTACACAAGGCACTACTCCTGACCTGATTTTTGTTCACAGTGTTCAGTCTTGGTTTCTACTTCACTATTAAAAGCATCAGGTTTTCGCTTCTTTGTTCTTCTGAGTTATTAGATATGCAGACATGTACAGATAGTTCATATTTATGTATTGCACATAAGCTACCCAGCATCTATGCTATATTGTATTATGTAAATAATAAAAATAATGTACAGAAGGAAATACTTTTTTATGGTAGTTCCTTGGTTTTAGTTCTTGCTGTAATGAGAACGTGACCTTGTAGAGGCTCAAGTACAAAGCTCAGTATAAGTTCTTACAGATGTTGTCTTATGCCTAAGCTTGCCTATGTCCTTATTTGGATATTGCAGCTTATTTTGAGACAACTTGCTTGAGCAACTGGAATACAGGTAACAACTTGGTGACCTGACAAAAATGCCAGCAAACAACAATGTGCTTTAAAGGGAGGAAAGGAAAGTATTAGCAATGAACTTCAAACTTATTTCCAGTGGATCTGTCCTGACAGAGCTAGTACACTGACCAAACTATTCTGTCCACACCTTCACCAGCAGACCTGGGCAGAGTTACTGTCAGTGTCAGCAACCAAGTGCAGGTGGTAAATATGCCTGGTCTATCCTTTCCAGTGGGAAGGAAAACACAGTACACAGCATATGTTGCCATGGAGGAAGATAACTTCAATACTGGATAATCCATAAAAATTGCTTATATCTGAAATGGATGATATGTATCCCACCAGTCAGCTGATTATCAACATGATAAGTTAATACTCCAGCCACCACGTATACCTCCAATAAGGAAACACAGGCATGCTCTGGGGCTTCCCTGGATGAATTTTGGGACTTCATCATGGAACTGCTTTAAAGCACCAAAATTGCAGTATTTCTACCTTTTTATTAAAGCAACATTGGTGACTCCACTACAGCATAAGATTTTATTTTCTTTTTATTTTTGAATCTGAGAATGCCCTGTAGCTGGATCTTTGAGGAACTGTCTGGGTTTGATACTGTCTTGGCTAGAATGGTTTAGGACTGGTGCTAGTACTGACACTTAGTTAATGATTATGGCAGTCTCAATCTCAGTCTGCTTTTTTCTGTACAGGGGTTGTGCTTGTGAACGTTTGTTGAAATAGTTGATCTTGGCACATCTGTACTGGAAAGAATGGAATGAAAAATCCCTCTTTTTCCTGTAAAATTGTGAACTGTTTCATGTAAATTACACTTAAGTGGAGTCCTGTCCTCAAAATTAAGTCTGCAAGCTGGCCAGAGCTTTGTTCTTTTAATAGTGTATGTAGTGTGTATAATCACTCCTGAGCTCTAATACTGTTGAGGCTCACTAAACAATGGAGGGCAAGGTTGTTTGAAAAGAGCGGGGTATTGACAAAGTATGTGCATGGGGACAAAGTTTGACTTACGTGCAAACACTGGTACATCTTCCAAGAAAGAAATGTAATTGCTTCACATATCCTCATTTAACATTTGCCTGTTAGACAGAGATCTTTTTAACTTACACCTAAACACAGTGTTCTGGGAAGAGTCTCACTCTGTTCTAAACAAGATTAATAGATGATGGTGGCTTTTTTGGTTAGGAAACAAAAAGGACCATATAAACACACGAGTAAAGGAAAATGCCCAGGTCGTGACAAGCTTAGGTAATCTTTGATCCGTTAAATGCTTGCCTAGCCCCAAGTGTTATGGCTCTGCACTACTATGTTCCACAAGATTCTGGGCAAATTTACTGACAGCTATTACTGTAAAACCTGAAATTTGGAATGCAAGGATGGCCTCCCTGTGATGGTTCCAGTGTTGATGATGCTTTCGTTGGTTGTTAGTTGTGATGCATAAGGATGCCATGGGGTCAAGAACCCCTGGCCATCTCCATGGTACTTAGTTCTTCGAAACCATGCTATTGATCATTGGTTACTCTCCTTTGGAAGGAGATTATTCACAAGTGTAAGGGAATGTCTTAGATGCTTGTATTTGTCATGGCTCCCAGTCACTGAAAGGGGACTTAAGGATTTGGCTCAGGTCAGGTGTCTGTAAGGAGTCAAAATGTATGTCATTTTTCCAGTGTTATCCTAAGCTGCTCTAGTACAGTATCATCTGATGCATTTGCTTGAAGGAGGAAATGTACAGCAAATAAGGAATTGGTTTAAGGTATCCAGGTGTGTTAAGTAGCTATGATTCAGTCACAAATGGAACTTTGTATAGATGTGTGATTTTCTGCTAATTTAATTAGTTTCTCAGCCAGCTGGAAATAAGAATATGTTTTCGCAAAAATTACGTATTAGTGGCTCCCTTGATCTTTTTTTGTAAACACCAAGGATGATTGATGGACTGCTTTCAGCAGTCCGTCAAATTGCTCACTGCAAAACATTTTTGTCGGCTTCATGTTTCCACTGCAGAAAATCTCTCCGTCCCTTTATCTGAAAGGTGTCATTAAATGTTAATTGGGCCTGTTTAGAGATGTGTATTTGGACTTCTCTTTATTGGTTTGTTTTATTTTCAGATTTCATTGATAACACTTGACAGGCAGTTAATATATTTTGTTGTCTGAAAGCATTTTGGTTGTGATGTTTGTTGACCTTGTTGGCATAATATAGTGAGAGGTGTTAGAAGCAGAAAGCTGTCCTTATTGCATGGCAAGCACGTAGGTGAAGAAATACTACCTATAGCTCAGATCTTTCACTTTTGGAGACCTACAATGCCTGTTTCTAATATTTTTGCCTGATTAATGATTTTCCAATATAGCGAAAGAGAATGAAGTCCCGCTTGTGAGAAGGACCAGTTTGATTTTTGTTTATGCCTCAACATATGTTCTCCATGAAATGAAAGATTACCCTGGGGACTATACCCTTGTTGGGAGCCCTGTCCCTGGAGCTTCACCAAACAGCCAGTCAGGGAGGGAAAACTTCCATGGGTGACTGCTGGCAACCCCCACATGCCCCTGAAA
>VYZT01038934.1:33185-57285 GCA_013400735.1 Pomatostomus ruficeps | reverse complement strand
GGCAGCCACAGCTCCTCTGGACAGACTGTGCCAGTGTGGAATTTACATTCAATTGATTCATTTCAGTGCCAGGAATAGGTCTTGGGAGCGGCTCACACCGAGCCCTGGCCACATCCTATTAAAAAATGTTACTTTGCGCACTGAATTGTGTCATGAAAGAAACATTGGGATGAAATTGTGAATTTAAGTTATTCAGAAAGGCTGTAATAATGTGAAGGCAGTTGTTTATTACAGCCCCGCATTGCCGGGCCTGCACTGCTTCCTCTGTGCTACGAGTATTGGCCACTCTGTTTTTAGCTCAGCTTCATGTAAATATTTGTGTTGGAAGGAAGCTCTGGCCTAACCTCTGTCTCAAAACAGGGGTAGCTGTGAACCTTGTCTGCCTGAGTTCTGAGTGTCTCCGAAGCTGGAGATTGCACAACCTCTCTGGATGTTCCCTCTCTAAATACAGCCCCTCCGAGTGCTGCCATTATTCCCTGCATCCCGTCAGACTTTCCCTGGCTGCACTTGTGGCTTATCCTCCTGCCACGTACCTCTGCCCACTCACTGCCACCCGCCTGGATGGCTGGAGGCTGCTGTGAGGACCTTCCTGCCCTCTCTCCTAGCTCAGAAATACAATTTCCACAGCCTTTCTTCATGTTCTGGCCCCCAGCTGTGCCAGTGGCCCCTGCTGAACTCCCTCCGGTTTCAGCATCTCTCTTGTCTTTCAGTGACAAAATTGGGCGTAATTGCCCGCCTCAGCCTTTGTTTTGGGGTAAAAGACCAACAGACAATAGTTAAATTGTCTGATTCAGTACTTTTCAGGGACAATAACTCAGATCTGGAGTTGTGACAGGCATCAGAGGCAGGGAACTTTATCTCAGCCGGAGGGCTGTTCATGCCGTGAACAGTAAATTCAAAGGAACAATAACAATATCTTTGTTGTACCTCCCTTTTACATCAGCCAGTCAGGAGGAACAACACACAGCGGAGGCGTCACTTCGCTATCCAACCCGAAAATAAAAGGATTAGGTTTTTGTGGGTGTTGTGTTTTTTTTTTTTTAACAAGTTTAAAATTCTGGAATGTAACGTCAGCTTTCATTAAGAAAATGCCAGTCTCTTGCTGATGGGCTGGAACAGGGAGATATAAGATATTAATCTTCTGTTCCAGTGTTGATTCTTACAGGGCGATGTCACTCGCTTTTCTATTCATGCCTCAGTGTGCTCTGTGAACATCAAGCGCTCAGAAGAATTAGCTGAGCCACCCTGAAGCTAGATTTTAAAGGATACCAGATGGTATGTTCAATGCATGTGGTAAGCTTTTATATGCTTTTCCCCTATGGCCAATCACTGACTGATCATTTATTTCAAAACTCTCATAAAATAAATCACTTTGAAAACGACGCTGTCTCTAGTTAATAAGTGCTCTTCCTCAAAGCAGAGGCTTGTTGCCATGAAGATAAAAACATAAAACTGGTTCAAAGTGCATCGGGATGGCAAATTCACCCTATTGAGGAGAGGAGATAAACTGGATTGAACTGGAAGGGAAGCGTAGCTGTCTGCTTGTTGTGAAATTATGAGCAGGTGAACTGTCATTAAAGACACTTCGACAGTCACTTTGGTACTAACACATGAGCTTTCTGTGACAAGGAGTGAATTTTTTGAGTACATTTTCTTCCCACAGTGGTGGATATGTAAAGCCTTGATCGTGTGTCAAGTTACTGTGTGAGTTTGTTTTCAGGTTTTGGAGTTAGTGATTATGTCTGGCAGCAGAAGACAGAGTTCTCTTCACCTTTTTTTTCCTTCTTTAGTGAATAAGAAGTAGGAAATTCCTCTGTGGGTGACAGCAATGGAACTCACCTCGTCATCTGTGCTCTCAGAGAGGTGCTCACCTTCTCCTCACCCCCAAACTGAGAACCACAGTTTCCTGCAGGGATCCAAACCTTTGTCACTACTGTCATGGATCACAGAATCATTTCAGTTGGAAAAGACCTCCAAGATCATCGAGTCCAACCTGTGACTGTCACCACCTTGTCAACCAGACCAGAGCACCGAGTGCCACGTCCAGTCATTCTTTGAACACCTCGAGGGACGATGACTGCACCACCTGCCTGGACAGCCCTGTCCAATGTTTAACCACCCTTTCCAGGAAGAAATTCCTTCTGATGTCTAAAATTCCTTCTGATTCCTCCATCTGATCCCTCCCTGCCCTTCCCCTTTGCTCCACATGCCCAGTCCCAGTGCGTGGCTCCCAGCGTGGTGTTGCAATCCTCGCAGCCTCTCAATGAGTTGTGTGACATTTGCCGTCTGGCTGACAGCCATGGCTCCAACAGGCAGATGATAATATAGAATTATGGCCCTCCTTTCTCTGAAGGATCATGTTTTCTAGAGCTCACTGCTGTGGAGAAAAAGTTGGAAAATTTCTTTATCCAAAAGCTTGAAAAGCGGATAAAAGGCTCCCTAATTTTATTTCACTCTGATGTCGCAATTGTAAATGAAACTTTTTTTTTTTGGAGAGGGAGGAGGAGGAGGAGGTGAGGAATAACTGGCTGTGGAGGCTTTGCCCTGGCAGTGAGGGCAAAGTTAATTTTCCCTGTGGCCCAGATGCTCTGGCAGATATAACCACACAGGCACATTCACACATGCCTGGGGGAGAGATTTTAGAATAGTCACAGTGAGATGGTCCAGCTGGCCTCATGACTGTGGGCAACACCAGCTCCTCAGGAAAAGGAGAAGGACAAGGAATGTGGAGTGATCCTCCCCTTGCCAAGCCTCCAGGCCCCTGGCAATCGGCACTCCGGGGTTACATGTGCAGCACCAGCCGTGGGAGAGCCACCCAAGGCAAGGCTGTGTGACAGTGGCATTTGTGCCACGGGATGCCTGCTGGCTATCTCTGCTATCCTGTGAGCAGCTCCCAGCAGGAAGGATGTGCCTGGATTGCTAAAATCTCAATCACTCCGTTTTTCATCACTTCCCCGCGACACCATTTGTGGCTGTATCTTCGTGCCTCGTTTTTATCTTTCAGTGTTGGGATCCATTTGTTCTCTGGGAGGCGCTTCCGTGCTCGGACACTTTTCTCTGCAAACCTCTGAGGGCCTTTGGGGTCTCTGGTTTTGCACAGCCGCTGACACGAGCCTTGGGGATGTGGGTTAGTGGTGAATATGGCAGTGCTGGGGTAATAGCCGGACTCGATGATCTTCGAGGTCTTTTCCAACCTAAATGATTCTGTGATTTTATGCACGGAATTAATTGCTCGATAGCAAGTTCGTGTCTCTAGTTCGGATGTGTATTGACGGTGTGGCCGTACCGGCAAGGTCAATGATCCGCTGATGGGTGCCAAAGAACACATTTACAGGCAAATGGCTTGTAGTAATGCAGGGAACGAGGCACGGAGGGATCGTTTGAGCTCGTGAAAGATCTCTAAGTCATTGATGTGACAAAGGTGCTACTGAAGGGCATCTGATGGATTATCGACAGGAGTATTGAGTAAAAAACACTCTGTGGAGAGCGTTACATCCAGAGCTGCTCCAGCGGGGTGTGGCTGCGCGGGCTGAGCTGCGTTCTCAGCTTTCCTGACGTTCTGCTGGTAATTTCAGCAGTTTTAGGAATCTCTCAAGATAGGAAAATTTTCCCCCAACATTTCTTCGCTGAACTGGGGTGGGCATTTACCAAATGCCTGGTGCAGCTCAAGGAGTTTATTCCATCCCAGGGCTGAGTTTTGTTTCTTACCTCTGCCCTCCCCGCTGCGGGCAGGGATTTGATGGCTGCAATCGCCTTGTCAGTTTTGGGCTACCCCCTCCAAAGAGCCCGAATTTCACCCACTGCAACTTCATACGGTTCAATCTTGGCCCATCAGCTAAAGAGCCATTTAATGCTCCACGAAATTCTGTGGGAATAACACCCATGCCATTCCTCCTCCTTCTCCTCGGCTTTCAGGCCCTGATTAAGCAAATAGCTTAAGTGCCGGGCTGAAGTGGTGCCTTTTAGCCGCTAATGCCATGCAAAAATGCCCTGAGAATAAAGCAGTTTTCATGATCTCTGTTAAGAATCCGCTTCCTTCTTTGAGTCTTATTTTTCCATCAGCCCGCTGGAAGAGTACATCCAGAAAACAGATTAGCCCGGGAAGGACTTCTCAACTAATAAACAAACCGCAAATACACTTCTTAGTCATATTTTAGGTCAAATGGATTTGTCAAGTCAATAGTCACCCAACTGTGAAGGAGTCCTATAAATAAATGAGGCTTATATATTTTTAATATCTGCCTGACAGAGATCCTTTAAAGTGCAAATAGAGCTGGAACTAACTGAAGTCAGGATCATTTCCAGAGTCATTAAAAAAAAAAAAAAAGAAAAAAAAAAAAAAAAAACAATAATTTGAACTTTTTAACCTTGGGGTTATTTCCAGCCACATCTCTCACAATGATAATAAATTCAGAAAATACCATGAAAATCTCTATTCTTTGGACTCTTGAGGCATTTAGCATAATGTTCTGAGTTCCTCTTTCTCTTAGGAAAACAGGAAGAAATTATGCAGGGTTGTAGCTGTTTAAATACTAGAAATTCTCCCTGGGGAGAATTACAGCCATTTCAGTGATAAATTGCAAGTGAGATAACGGAAGGTTTGGAATGAGCCTGCTCCAAACTTCATTTCCAAGCTTCCTCACTGATTTCAAGGCTTTTTGGGTGAGGTTAGAGACAGGAAAGTCTCAACCCTGCTGAGTTTGAGTGGCAGGTTTGTCTTTGTGCGGGTTTACCCTGGGGAGTTCTCGTTGAAGCAGAGCAAAATAATGTCAAACCAGCACTGGATTTTTTTTTTGAATGGAAATCCTACATCTAGAATTCATCCCGAGTCTTCGGGATGCTCTTCCCCCGCCGGGGCAGAGCCTCACAGCTCCAGGCTGAGTGAGCATCCCACCTTAGCTGAGCTCTCCCTGCCTGGGGCCAGCGCTGCTTTTCCTGTGCATGTTTGCAATATTGTCTGAAGAAACAGATCCCAAATCCCCACCGTAAGCTCTTTGCCCCGCCCCAGGGGCGAAGGCATCCTAATTAATTAGCAGGAATACTCCTCTCTACAGCCATTAAGAAAGCGAAGGGACTGACTGTTGTGATGAAGTGCACGGCGGAACATGCCGGGCTCGGCTCTAACAGCATCGCGGGGATCTCAGGACATAATTGCCTTGTTCTTTTCGTGCTCCCCAGGGCTGTGCTGGAGGCAGCGCAGCAGAACGGGCGCTTGAAAAGCGCCTCCAGCAAACTCCGCTCCCCGCTGCCTCCCTTCCCAGATCCCTCGCTGCCTCTGCTCCGCTTGGCAGGAGCTCGTTTTCCTCCTCCTCTGGGGAATTCCCGTCCTTTGATTCCCCATCCCGTGGCTGCAGCCCCGGCCTTGGTTAAAGCGCTGCTCTGGAGCCCGCCCGCCTCCACCAGCGCTCCTGGAGCCGTCTATTGTTCCCCGTTTGGAATTCCTCAGGGACGCGGAGCATCTCCCGGGGTTGGTTTCGAGCTCGGCAGCACCGAGCGCCTATTGCAACACAAATAACACGAACAACACTTCCTCGGTGAGATTCCAGCAGCGCCCAGGCCGGCTGGTGACCTGAGAAAACCAGTCCTGTTCGGGACCGTGTCACCCTCCTTCCCTGGGCGCTACTTTAGCTAAACACGCTCTGGGAAAACAACCAGATATGCTGCCAAAATAGCAGAGAAGAGCAACTCCCCAAACAGGAGGCCTTTCCCCGGCTTGAACCGCGGGGTTACTGAAGTGACAGGAGGTAAAAACAACCAGTGCGGTGCTCTCAAAACTTCTGAGCAGCTCCTTATCACACACGTTGTTTCTGAAGAACACCTAGGTAGGAGCGAGGATTGCAGGATCAGACTCCTGCTAAAGGATTGTGCTGAAGTGCGGCGAAAAATGAAAGGACTCTTTCCTTTCCCTCAGCAAAGATTTCACTGGGGTTAGGTCTGCTACTGCTAGAAATTACTTTTCTTTTAGACAATGTATATATTACATGTGTGCTGAAATGTATTTTCATAGTTAAAAACGAGCTATAATTGCAAATGAATTAAGTGCACTTTTGTGGAGATCCACTCTCATTCATTCAGTGGTTTGCAGGCAGTTGTTTGCAATGACTCTCCCTGCTGACAGAAATTCAGACACATTATAACATTTAGCCCATAAATCCAGAATCACAGAATGCCCTGAGCTGAAAGGGACACACAAGGATCACCGAGTCCAACTCCTGGCCCTTCACAGGACAGCCCCAGAATCCCACCACTGCATGAGAGCATTGTCCAATGCAAGAATTCAGTTTTTCATTCAAAACAACTTCAAACAATAATGCTTATTTTTATTTTGAGATGAGTAAAGCACACATCGATGAACTGGGCTGGGCACTGCCTGAACCCGTCTTCCTTGAGCCTTCACTTGTGACCACTATGGGATACAGAGGACTCATCCACGTGGACTTTTGGCCCAGCCTGGTGTGGCCATGGAGGTGTTCTGCTGTTAGAAAAATCCAAGTAAGTGTTGTATTCGAGTACAAGAAGGAATTTTGGATGCTCACAGCAATGGAGGGAATTGTACATGGGTTTTTTTGCTTTATTCCCGCCCACTGAGCATTTCAGGTTAAGGTGGGTAAGCCCCACTTGTGATTTCAGCTGTTACAGTATTAAATTTCATTTGCTAATGCCATATGTTATTTGTGTGCTAACAAACGTGCCATTTTTAGCTCATAAAGTGCTGAATGAATTTATCTGGAATAATTTCCACCCTAACGTGGCCAAACATTTGGCAAACAAAGTTCCAGCGTGTGCTTTTGGGAGCTGTATTTGATGACAGTGTGTGGGTATCAAAATAATTAGGAGTACAGGCTGGGGGAAGGAGAAGATTACAGAGCAGGGACACAACTCATAGCTTGGGAAGCCCTTGGAAAGAGGTGACTCTGGTTCCTCAGTTTCCCTGCCTCCTCCTTCCATCTTCTCCTTCCTCCCCTTCCCTTCCCCCTCTCGATAATCCTGCCTGTCTGGAATCAATAAAAGGAGAGCATCAGATAAGGCAAGGGATTATTTCCTTTTGCCTTTGCTATTATACGGAGCACAATATCCAAGTATTCCGTGCATCCTCCCAGCTCCTTGTGAAAGAAAGGATCCTTTTATTCCTTGGCTGGCCTTTTGTCTCGCCAAGAATCCGCCGCCCACTCAGGTAATTTGTACCAACAGATCATACCTGTGGTAGCAGCAGATCCTGTCAGGAGGGAATATCCAGGCATTGCTCATGTGTGAGGAAGGCTGGCTGGGAAGCGGAGGAGAGATGATTTTTTTTTTAACTCCTGTGGAGAAGGGGAGGACTTGGGAAGAGGCTTTTGCTCAAACAGGGAATTTTTTTAATCCTACTTTAATAAATGTGTGTGTTCTTGGTGAGACAGTGAAGTGCCTGATCTGGCTGAGTGCCCCAGCTCACACCTTCCCACTCAGTGCCCACCTCAGCCATATCTTCCCCAATAAAATATTCTCCTATTTCCCCTCCACGTGCGCCCTCTCCTTGGGCACAGGACCAAGATTCCTGGTGCACAAGGACACCAGAGCCAGCAGCATCACGCTGGGATATAATTTGTCTCGGAGAGTATAAAAATGACAGGAGTGTGGAAATGACAGGATGTCCCCGTGGCCAGCCCTGCGGTACCTTGGCGGCGGCGACATCTCGGGCAGCTCCCGGTCTGATGCCAGAGGTTCTGCTGTGAAGAGAGGGACAGGAACAGCCTTCAGCTCATCCTCAGCTTCCAGTTTGCCGGGTCAAATGTGTAAAAAACCCACCAGGGCGGAGATTTCCCCTTCCCACTGCTGCGAGGTCATAGCCAGCCCCACAGAGAGGAGCTCTGTTGCACCCCAGCACTGGATTTCTCCCTTGCTCCAGCTGTTACCCCAATTCCCCTCTCCTGCTCCCCTTTATCCCGGTCTGGTTATCCTTCCTGCTCCTGCAGACACCCTTCCCCCAGGCTGACAGCAGCCTTTGCATGTTTGTTGCGTGAGAGGCTTCTGGAATAACACTACAATGTTGATAAAGAAATTAACTGTTGGGGGGTGTGGGTGGATTAATTTCTAATATGCTAAAACCATCCAAAAAATATCCACAAACCTGAAATTACCTTATTTTGCAACTGTGCAAATGTCATATTTAATAGAGCTACTTCCTTCTCACTGCCCCAGTGTTCACAGTTTCCTCCTTCCCTGAGTCAGAGGATGAGAAATTTTGGATGGCTCCAAAAAACACAGCCGGTGCTCAGATTGATTATTCTTGACTAAACTTGCTTAATTTTTTTTTTCTTTTCCAGGCTTTGGATATCAATTAAAAGAACACAACTCTTTTGTCTTGTGTGTTGCTCCCCTCAAAATAATGAACTGTTTAATACACCAGAGGCAATTTCAAATTATCTAGTTTAATGAGGAAGGTTGTGACGGAAGATTTATTACCCTTTCTGATCTGCTAATGTATTTTCTCAACCATCCCAGCAGAACCAATCACCGTATTTTCATTATACACTCTATTTTCAGGGGTTCATTAGTTGCAGACTAAAAATAACAGCGAAGGTCTCAATCTGAAAGCTAATCCAATTTTTTTTAATTGGAAGCAAAATTTGATCAGACAACTTTCTAATCATAACGGCATCAAGCATCAAGACCCTTACTAGGTGTTGTGTCCAATTTGAAACTTCATTTGGCTCCACATAAAGACCTGACCTAGAAATACAATCATGTAACTGCTAGGAGAGACAAATCCAGCCTTTTCCTGAACAAAAACCCCCACGTTAGCACAAGCCATGGACTGTGGTCTAGTCCAACTGACACACATTAAAAATAAAAGGTCTGGCAATGAACTTGTTCAGCTGAGACAAACTCTAGAGATGCTCTGAGCTAGTGGTTCAACATCAGACTTAAGAAATAACTAACTTCTTTCCCCCCAAAGAATTAAAAATAAAAATAAGGAAAACAAGATGGAAGAGCCCCTAGATAGCCAAAGGGTCTCCTACTTCGAATCTGGATTCAAATCTTTAAATTGACACTTCCCAGCAATGCTGGATTATAGCACGTAACATGAGCCCAGGGCTTTTCCTGCTGCATCATTTTGATGTGCAAGAATCACAGGAATAACTAGAGGACAGGGAAGAGGGATTCATATTCCCAAGGAGCAGCTTTAGCAGAGGCACTCTGGCTTTGGCCTTCTACACAGGCCAGACACCCTTCCTGGGTGTGGGAACGTTCATCACAGAGTCCTGGAATGGTTGGGGCTCGAAGGGACCTTAAAGATCATCCAGTTCCACCCCCTGCCATGGGCAGGGACACTTTCCACTATCCCAGGGTGCTCCAAGCCCCATCCAACCTGGCCTGGAAGACTTCTAGGGAAGGTGAAGCTACAGCTTCTCTGGGCAGCCTGTGCCAGGGCCTCACCACCCTCACAGGGAAGAGTTTCATCCTAATACCTCATCCAAACCTACTCTGTCAGTTTGAATCCACTCCCCCTTGCTCTGTCACTCCATGCTCCTGTAAAAACTCCCTCTCCACGTTTCTTGGAGACTCCCTTCAGCTACTGGAAGGCCACAATTAGGTCACCCTGAATCCTTCTCTTTTCCAAGCTGAACAATTCCAATCCTCTCAGCCTTTCCCCACAGGAAAGGTGCTCCAGCCCCCTGATCTTCTTGTGGCAACCACGGGAGCTGTGCTTGATGCTGGCATCCCTCAGACTGGTCCCAAACCCACTCTGTTCCAGGGGTTCTCCTCAGCAATAAAACCTCTGGAATGCCCACACAAGGCCATCCATGGGGCACTTGGCCGTCATTCCTAAAGGATCCCCGCAGGAAGATGTTTGCAGTGACCTGCCTGCGGGGAGGCTGGGCTGAGGATGTGTTTTGCCCAGATAACGCATCACCCAGACACCCAGGGGATTTTTAAAAGGGATATAGGGAAGTTATTGCACCTCCCGTCTGCCCCACGCTATAGATTTTAGATGCATAAATTATATATTTACGTTCAAAACTCTATTATTCATAGAGTTGAGTAAACAGATATTGATTTTTACACTGTAGTGATGCAGAGGCTCCTCTCCCGCCCTCGGTACCTCTGACCTCATCGGTGCTTCCTGAGCGAGGAGCATCCTCGGACGAGGATGATCAAGTTTAAAACCAGCTGGGAATGGAAATCAATGTGCATTTCCTTGTGAATGGACACTCCTGCACCCACGGCGCGTCACGGGCGGCGCGTGGATCCGCCGGGCCAGACAGACGCGGGCGGGAAGCGAGCGCAGGGAGGATGTGTGAAACCATCTCAGCTCACACGCAGCAGCCTCAGCTCTCCCACCTCACGGGCAGAGGAGAAGACGCGCTGCCTGTGTGAACAGAGCAGAAAAAAGAAGCTTAAATGCATTTTAAAAGCGACACTACTGCAGAGATCCCATTAAACCCCTCGTGAAGGGTCTGATTGTCGATAGGTGAGCTTGTGTCAAGATTTCTCTCTATTAAATATTTCTCTCTATTAAATATTTCTCTCTATTAAATACATGATGCCACCGTGCACATTCAGGGGTGGCAGAAGAAAGTCCTCTAACTGCGTTTTCCAGTGCTCCGCCGTTTCAGAGGTTAACCAAAATCACTTACTTCATAGCTAACTTTGCTCTATTGAATCAATGAACAAGTTCCTTATTGGATTTTTATTGCAGATCAAATTGACAGGGAAAATCACTAGGATATACTTAAAAATGGGAAGGAAATGTACGTTTACAATAAAAAGGTCTCTGCAGGTCTCTTGTTTCATAGGAAGGAAGCTGTCTTTATAGTGCAAGAACTATAAAAAATGATTAAAACTGAAGAGGGACAGGAAGCTGATAATTTGATTTATCATCTTAATGGCTATGATTCATGAATAAATAATATAATGGTTTATGTCTCTCTTGTAAAAGAAGTAGAGAAGCGCAATTTGTCTAATAAATGACTTCAAAAATTACAGCTGAGTCTTGTTTGCCACGTTTGTTCTATTTAAAAAGAATGAGCGAGTATCTTATTTCTTATTACTTACTAGGACATTTGTTGTATTATTTATAAGAGTCAAAAACCTTAACTAAAAGCCACTCATCTCTGACCACAGTCTCCCATTAGCTTTAAATTCAGGAAAGAGAAAGGGATTGATCACTAGATCAATAAATCTAACCTTGGATCTGACTAAAAGCTTCCTTTAACCTCCTTCCTCCGGCATCCTTTTTCAAAATTAAAGTATCCCCGTTTTTAATTATTTAAGAGCATGTCAATTTTATAGTAAGGCCCTGTATGACCACATCATACAAGGATTTCTTCTTTCTATTGGAAGCCCACCAGCATCTTTAAAAGGAAAGCATTTAAATCATGATAATTTGTTGTTTGTTTTTTCTTTTTTTAAAGTTGGATGTGCTACTATAGATGCACATACCCTGCTTCAAATACAGCCTGGATTTCATCAAGAATAATGCTGAGAAGAGGAAAATCGAGAAGAAATGTGTATTCCCAATTATCAGTCACACAAACTACCCCAAGCCCATCAATGATTCTGCTGGAGCTGAAGTCGCTCTGTATCGATGGCCCCGGGCCAGCGACCGACATCATTATAGAGCTGCAAAAAGTCATTCCAGGCAAAAGCAAACTCCAGAGGACACATTTAATGGAAAGAGTGTTTAATTTTTTTCTAAACCATCCTGTAAAAATATCCTGTATATGTAGTTTGTCCAGTGTGCACCGAAAACCTGACCATTTTTTCCCCCCTTATATCAAAATAATTTATGAAAATCAGATCTTTATTTTACCGGAAGCTGTTCACACCAATGCAGTACACTCTGTTTCCACTGTCCTGCTCCGGGACAACCTTCAAAACAATTCAAAGCACATCACGCAGACACAATTCCTGATGCAAAGCTGGTTGGGTGTCCCAAAACAGGGGGGCTGTGGCCAGGGTCACCTCTGGGTTATGACCTTGATCAACCACTGGCCTGCTGCACAGTCTTGAACACGTGGGTTTGGCACATCTCTGCACCTCTCCTTGTTCCACTTCAAATCTTCATCCTGAAGAATGTGGGATTTCTGTCCTGGCAGAATTTGGGCTGAGAAGAGCGGCTGTGGACTCCCCATCCCTGGAAGAGTCCAAGGCCAGGCTGGACGGGGCTTGGAGCAGCCTGGGATAGTGGAAAGTGTCCTTGTCCATGGCAGGGGTGGAACTGGATGATCTGTAAGGTCCCTTCCAACCCAAACCATTCTGGGATTCCATGATTCCAGAAAATGGACATTCTTACCCTGTTTTTGAGGCTAATTTTCAAGAGGGTTTCAAAACTGAATTCAAGGCTTGGTTATCTTTGGGTCAAGGTGTTCTAAAGTGCTGCTGGAATGAGCAGCACTGGTAGGACTGTTAGTGACAGCAGTGGGAGGAGAACTTCAGGATGGCAATTCTTGGCATATTGTAAAACCCGTCCTACCAGGTTTATTTAAAATAGAGAGGGAAAGAAGAGAAAAAAAAAGGTAAATGGATTTAAACAAAATAGATCTTTCGAGTTCTTCCGTTTCATAAAACATGTACAGCCCATGCCCTGGATCTTCCACAGACTGCACGTGTAACACGACTCCGTGTCTAAGGGACAAATGTCACACAGGAAGACAAACAAACCAGGAAAAAATAGGGGGAACTTTCACAAAATCTCATTTATCAATACTTTCTCCACATGATTTCTCTAAACAAATGCAATTAACTGTCCCACAGACCAAAGGCACTATTTTTATGGGCCACACCTTCTTCCCCCAACTGCTGTATTATATAGGTCTCCTAAATTTGGAGTGCTCAAGATGTTTTTGGGGTAAGTGATGCATCAGCTCATGTCAAAACAATGTAGGCTGCATCCAGAATGACACTGAAAAGCAGAGTGGTGGGGAATGATACCCCAAAAAAGGTTCTCTCCTGGCCTTTCATTTGAAGGGACAAAATCTTTGCTGATTTTGAAGATGACAGTGCCCTTCACTAACTTCTGAAGTACAACTTTTGGTCAAAATCTATTTCTTGTGGTCCTGCCTAAAAACAATGCTAATCCCTATCTAAAATGATGAGCTTTTCACCCTAATTAAGAGTTTCTGAAAGAGAATTTTAATCAAGCAGACTGCAAATATCTCTGACATCACTCCAGATCTTGAACCAGATTCTGTTCCTTCATACTGCAGCCACCCAAATCCCAGCCCACCATGATGGCACAGCGGACAAGAGCAGAGCAGTGATGATCCCTGCATTGTACCTGGAAAATGGCAGCGATAGTGTGAAAAATAGGCTTATCAATATAAAGATGTCCTTGATAAAATACAGTTTATGCAAAAGGCAATGAATAAAAGCAGCACAAGGTAAAAATGACAGAAAAAACCCCAGGGTAATTCTTCTGCCATCAGTCCCACAATTCCATTTGGATGTGGAGGAGGGAGGATCCCAGCTGGGACAAGCCACTGTAAGTGTATCAATAAAATCACGCTGATTTACAGCAGCTGAGAGTCCGTCCTGGAGCGCGCTCATCCATGTGCGAGGCCATGGATTGATGTGTTAGCATTTTCTCCCTGGAGACTTTGGTTCCAAACCTATTTAAAACCCAGTGAAAACAAACGGGCCGGTCTCTAGGCAGATGTCCCTGGAAATCTGTTTACACCATCACAGTGGCAGCAGCTCCGTGGAAAGGGTTTTATCTGCTCAGGTTGGGGGTAAGGGCAGGGTGAAAGCTCCTTGGTGGAGCTGCATGGCAAAGCTCCCTTGGTAACTCCTGAGCAGCCACCTTGCAGGATGGACTTGATGTGCACAAATCCATAGGATTCCAAGGTCAAATTAAAAGGTGAAATGAAAAATTTCAAATAGGAGTATTGCTTAGTCTGAGCCTACAATCTTTAAGCCAGATTCTACAGCACGGTGCTCTGCCGCTCCTTGCCTGCAAACAGATTCCCAAGGGATCAGTGATGGGTCCAGCTCAGCTTATTCACCACGCTGGGTGAAGGGACAGAGTGAACCCTCAGCAGGTTTGCTGGTGATACAAACAGGGAGGAGTGGCTGACACACCAACGGGCTGTGCTGACACTCACCCAGACCTGGAACAGGCTGGAGAGATGGGCAGGGAGGAACCTCAGGGAGTTCAGCCAGGCTGCCCCTATCCTGGGGAAGAATAACCCCAGCAGCAGTCCAGGCTGGGGGCTGACCTGCTGGACAGCAGCGCTGAGGAGAAGGACCTGGGCTGGGCCAGCACTGAGTCCTTGTGGCCAGGAAAGCCAATGGTGTCCTGGGCTGCATGAGGAAAAGTGTGGCCAGCAGGACGAGGGAGGTGATGCTGCCCCTCTCAGCCCTGGTGAGGGCTCAGCTGGGATTGCTGTGTTCAGTTCTGGGCTGCTTAGTATGAGAAATCCAAGGAATTACTGGAGTGAGCCCAGTGGAGGGGCTGTGGAGGTGGTGAAGGGACTGGAGCATCTCTCCTGCGAGGAAGGGCTGAGGGAGCTGGGCCTCAGCTCTGGAGAAGAGACAGCTGAGAGGGGAACCAGTCAGTCCACACAAACCCCCTGAGGACAGGTGTCAGGAGGACGGGAACAGACCCTTTCCAGCGGTGCCCTGAGACAGGACAAGGAGCCACAGGCACAAACAGAAACACAGGAAGTTCCACCTGAATATGAGGAAAAACCTCTTTACTGTGCAGGTGATGGAGGCCTAGAACAGGCTGCCCAGACAGGTTGTGGAGTCTCCTTCTCTGGAGATGTTCAAAACCCACCTGGATGTGATCCTATGCTTGAGCAGGAGGGTTGGACGAGATCATCTCCAGAGCTCCCTTCCAACCCCAACCATGCCGTGATAACCTCACCCACAGGCCATGGGTTGATTTTTTGATAGGATCCTTCACATGCATGAAATTAAACACATTTGTAACTCGGCAGGCTTGGGGCTGGGTTTCAAAAGCATTTTGAGAGGATACAAAGGCTCCCTGCGATCAAAGCACAGGAAACAATGTGGTTGTTGGAGTTTAAATTACACCATCTCACATTCTTCTGGCAGAGGAGTTCCGGGCCCAGTTTGGGAGGGGAGATAAAGCACACCCAGGGAACAGAACTGCAGGTCACTGCTGCTCCTCCTGGAGCTGCACCCCGAGGCCAGCCTGGAGTTTCCTGCCTGAACCCACATCCACTGAGTCTCAGTGGGATTCCACCAACAACTCAGCAGCAGATCTCACTATCCATGTAATGTAAGCAATGCTTTTAGGGGCATTATCCATGCATGGTTTTCCCGTACATGGAATTTGGCAGGAAGCCATTCGACCGAATGCTTCACATTGCAAGAAAAATCAGCAGACTTTTTTTTCTTTTTTAACTATACTTATTAAAAAAAAAAAAACAAAACCCTACTAACATACTAGGAAAGTTATTCGCCATCACTGCAGGCTTAACCATGCAGAATCAGATAGTTAAATATGCAGATTTTTAAGGAAATATCTTCCTTCCCACCCTCCCACCCTGTGCTTTATCTTCTAAGCAGCGGCAGCTCCTACAGCGAAAACTGGGTATTTCATATAATGCAACAGCAACACAGAAACAGAGTTTCCAAGTCCAAGCCCCATCTATCATGAGTAACTACATGATTATCTCTTCCAGACACTGATCAAATCCTGGCTTATGAGCAGTTTGCTTTTTACTGCTGTTATACAAAACAAAAAGCTGTTCCAGAACCCCGCTGCGCTGACGACGACGAGTCTTCCTCCTCTCCAACCAAAATCTTTCCAGGACCAGTTTATACATGTTTGTTCCTGCACTGAGTGTTGTCCTTAACTTGAATTGTTTTTCCTCTCCCTGGTATTTAGTCCCCTGATGTATTTATAGAAAGATCATATCCTCTTTCAAACTTCATTTTGCTCGGAATAGTAATGTTAGAAATAGACCGACGAATTTACCGCAGTGGATAGGGACGGACAGACACACACACACACACACAGGCTAGAGCACTCATTTTAAAAGAAATGCAGAAAATACAGATGAGTCAATCTTTAGTTAACAGTGCATTATTTCAATCATGTCAGCAACACATGTCAACTACAATAGAAAAGACAGATCAAGTTCAAAACTGATTTTCAGGGGGTTTTAGATCTAACAACTATCCATCTATAGAAATACCAGAAAGCCTACCTGGAACTCCATAAAACTCTAGCCTGGCAACAGTACCAAAAGCCCACAATGAATATAATTTCTAAAAAAGAGAGCTGTGAAGACTCAAAAGTACGTTTAGAGAGAGACTAGTTTGGGTGGTAAATAATATGCAGAAAAAGAAAAAATAATCAAGTCGCTATTAAAAAAGAACCTAGAAGGAAAAAAAGATTGAACATACTATTGTCTGTTCGGAGACAACTTCTTTCACAAAAATATTTTCTAGCTTTGCTGCTCTGGTACATCAATCCTGAGCACTCTAACTTTTGACTTATAATGATATTCCTTCAGATACAGCTTCACCGAGGGAGGAATGGGAAGTGCATCGATACCATCATAAGTTGTACAGTTGCAAATAACCGTTCTACATATATGCTGGAGAGAGAAAGGGAAGGTCCTGTTCAGGGGAGTGGATAAAAGCGGTTCAAAGAACATACAGGAACTTGGATCTTTGTAGTGTTCTAGGAGTCCTGTGATGTCAGGAGAGTGGAAGACACAGGGGTCATGGGCATCAAAGCTGAAGTTGTGATTCCACTGCTCTATCCGGGCATGGAGGGAGCGGCTGTAGCGCCTGAAGCTCACGGAAAACAAATAATCTTCCTGGGCAGAGTCTCGTAACAGAAACGTTCCCTCCGGCTTTCCTTCCAGCAGCGCCTCAGCTGCGTATTTATCCATGACTCCCCAGTAGCAGGGATTGTTATTGATCTGGAGGAGGTCTGGCACTAGGCAGTGGACATAATCAATCTGGGTATGGTATTTCGGAGGCGTTTCCATCCGCAGCAGCTCATCATCCGTCTCCCACTTGGGCTTGTTGCGTTTTCGAGAACTTGTGCACAGAGTTACGACTTCATCATCGGAGTCCATGTCGCTCTCGTCTCTACTGCCCCTCGCCACCTTGCCTGTCACCAGCTCAGGCCTCGGGTCACCCCGAGGGGAGCTGCTGTCGGTGAAGTCACAGGACTGGGAGGGAGAGTCCATTCCCCCGTTGGCAATCTCCTCGTCTCGCAGCTGATCCTCCCTTTCCTCATGCTGGGATAAGTCAGCGATTATCCATTCTTCTGCCTTTGGGCTTATAGGGGCCGTGTGCCTTTTGATCAAGTGCCACCGGAACGCCAGCTCTGAGCGCGGAGGGAAAGGACACTTATCCAGCATCAGCTCACTGATATGGATTTTCCTTTTGGATGGCAGTCCCGAGCCGTGCCGGCTGCTGCAGTTCTTTATGGGGAAGCACTGGCCCACGGCATCCTGCAGCTTCTGTTTGAGAGACCGCCCCAAAAACCTGTGGCCGCAGGAGCGGTCCAGATCCAGCTCGATGGACGAGCAGCTGTATTTCCTCTCTTGGCTCCTTAAATTCGCCCCCGACCTTCCCGCAGCACCTGCAGCTTCGGCATCAGGACAATGCTCACTTTTCTTGGACCAGGAGAGCTTCTTTCCACTCCAGACGTACCCGTCCTTTCTGTCTGCGCTTCTGCTCCGGCTGCTTTTGGGCCTCACATCTGCGTTTTTAGCGCTGCTGTCCTTGTTTTCTGCCATTGTGACAGCTTTGCTTCACAAGTTGCCAGGAAGCGCACACTGTGTTTCTTGTGGGGTTTTTCTACATAAGGAAGCTTCCTCGAGGCACTTTCTGGAAATATCTAAGGGAAAAGAAAAGACAGCTCAGTTAACAGCTATGCACACACACAATGCAGCAGCAGTGCAGGGGGATATAGGACAACAGTGACCATGTAAAAATCATGTGATCGAGGTGAATTCAACAGCACACCCCACAAACACCAGCCCGATCCCTGACAAAGCTCTCTTAACCCCTCCTTGGGAAAAGCATCCTGCAGAAAAAAACCCATCTGAACGTATTTGTTGAGTTTCCATTCTGACCGCCCAGCAGAGCAGAACGTTCCAGGTGTTGGCAACCCCATTGTGCCAGGGCCCATTTCAAAAGGAAACCCTTCCCGGGGCAGGTGATACTGCTTTAGCTGTTTATGGAGCAAATTCTGCATCTCTTCCAAATAACCTTTCAAGAAGGAACAAACCAGAACAGAAACAAGTAGGTCAGAGTACAAAGAGCTACTGTACCTAGATGATATGCCTGTTTGCTCCTAATCCACAGGGTGGGATGCCAGAGATCTTTTTCTTAACTGACACTTTTGGGTCACTTTCGGGATAAAAAAAAAAAGCAACCAAACCTAAATTTTATCAGTCACAGATTCTGTCAGCTTCTGAAAGCTGTTTTCCTCTGCCTTTTCAAAGGAAGGGAGCTAGGAAATACTGAGGCCCTCAGGGATTGAAATATCTGGGGCTTTACATACTGAAAAGGATTAAAACAATCCAGCCCCTTCCTAAAAGCAATTTTAAAAGGCCGTGAAAGATGGAACTGCTTATTACTCATTAGAGAAGGAAGTTTACATTATTAAAATCAGCGTTGCTTTGAGACCTACGGTTGCTGATTTCATTTTCTTTTGTTTCCAAAGGTATATTGAATTCTCAGATAGATAAGAGGCTTCCTTTTGACTGCTGCACTTTGAAAAAAAAAAAAGATGAAAAAAATCCTCTTTTGATTACTCAGTTGAAAGTGGAGCAGGTTTTTTTTCCAAGATACAGAGATAGCAATATGGTATGGATGCTATATCCCCCTGAGGCATGACAGGATGTAGAAATATTTCCCATCCCTTATCATGTGGGAATCAGGATATTCTATGATTCTGTGATGCTTCTGCACCAAAACCGTGCACAGCTCCTCTGTTGCACTGGGTTTTTTGGTTTTTTTTTTTTTTTGGCTGTGGGTTTTTCTGTTGTGCTGTTTTGGGGTTTTGGATTTTTTTACAACTAATTGACATGGTAAATACTAAGCAGGAAAAGAAAAGGGCATCCACTTCCTCTCTCCATTCAATCCATTCTCATCATCAGGATTAGCCAGCATGACACAACCTCTCTGCAGTCCCCCGGGGCTGCGCAGGCTGAGTTCGAGCCTCTGCTTTCAGTAAAAGAACAAGACAGCCTTGCCAAAAGGCTCACATGCAATCTGTGGGCCAAATGCATCCCAGATGGAACTTTCACCCAGGAATTTTTCACATTGCATTCCTTATTTAAAACCCACAGACCTGAGAGCTGTGGGGGAAAGGAAAAGGCAGGGGAAAGGGAGGAGAGGCAGAAATGTAGAATGAAGGTAAGAGAAGTTCAATATGGGAAATATGTTGGGGGGAAAAAAATGGCATTAGAGCAATGTAGATGAATAGCACCTCACTGGTACCAAGAGGAATCACAGGAAGGGGTCCATATTCCAGCAATTACAAATCAAAGATTAAACTAAAGATTTATTTTTCTTCTCTCAGGGTTTTGCAAATTGCTTTTCAGTGAAAGCACTGCAAGACACAATGAAGGCAGGAGCAAGGCAACATTTGTACATGAGACTCCAGACAGCTTTATTTAGGCCAGGATTCATTGATTGCTTTTGGAACATTGATATTTTTCATTCAGAAATAACTAGAGTGGAGCACTGAATTTTCTCCACAACTGAAAAAAAAGAGGGAATAAAAGCAATCTCATTTACCCCTGGTGATAATCTGAAGTCACTGAAGATGAAAAATTTTTAGATTCATCCTGTAGTAAAACACATTAACTGTCTATATATGGGATTTTTAATTGGACAGAGAGATATCACCGAGGTTGCAAAGTCAAATACTTAAAAATTAGGATACGGCAGTTTGTAATTGCTTTTGAAACCTTCAATTATCTCATTCTGCTCATCCAGCCCATATAAGGAATAAGAACACGCAGAAAATGGGCTTTTAATTAAAAACTGCAAAACATACAAAACCCAGAAGTGCCTGTTATCTCCTAACTTCAGCCTTCCAACTGGAAGGAGCTCGGGGTTCTGTGGAATTCCTGGGTTGCTGTTGTGTTGAACTGTAAAGCCACCTTCTCCTTTGTACCTTTCTCCTGTCGTGCACCATTGGTGGCACCTGAACCCTGAGAGTGAAGCCGGGGAAGCAGCACGTGATGCTGCAAAGCCACGCTCCATTAGCCAGAGCTGCTTCTCCGGGGTTCGAGGGGCTGCTGGGACCCAGGCGCCACTTCTGCCACGTCAGAGCAGGAATTGCTAACCAGACAGAACACCACAGCTGTGAAAAGAGCAGGGAACAAATGAAGAGAAAAGGGGATGTCATGCTCCTAAAGCCAGGTTCGAACCTGGCCGTGTGTTACAAACGCTGCCTCCCGAATCCCACTGCTTGGCACCACAGCAAGGGATCACACCTCCATACCCTTCTGCATCGGTGATTCACAGCCCCACCGATCAAATGGGGACCAGAAATAATTAGAGTGGCAGAAAGAAAAAGACATAAAGGGCAGGGGAGGCATTCAGTGCTCTATTACCACTTGGGGCCATCTATCTAAACCAGCTCTCCCTTTCACTGCAGCGTCCAAGGGAAATGCCCTGTGCTTCCATTAACAGCTGGAGCGCCACTGGAAGGACAGCTCAGGAGGGCAAGGATAAAAGAGAGGGAACACAGAGTGTACTTTTTCCTCGAGGGGAAGGTTAAATGGAGGAGTCCAGCGCTGTGCAGCTCACACGCATCAGTTCTGAGCTCCTTTTGGGGGGAATAATGAGCGTCCTGCCTGCAAAGGCCTCGTCCTGCGCAGGGACACCTCGGGCGTCTCCAACTATGGCAGATTTGACAAAACCCTTATGCTGGAAACCCTCTCCCCTAAGGAAACAGCAGAGATAAGGACACACGGGGGGATGAGCAGAGTTCATTTTGGGCCACGGGACCCGGCTGGTAGTGCAAGGTTACCCAGCACTGTCACAGCTCCAGTCCCTGAGGACAGGCAGAGAGCTGGGTGGCTCCTGCTGTTGGTTTTGTGCTGTGCCCAGCTCCCTCCTTCCGAGGTTCCTCTCATCTGCAGAACAGACAAGCTGCTTTTTCTTTCACGAGCTGATGCCTCAACATGAAGCCTCCAAGCCCAGACTAAAAGCAATATCCAGTCACTGTTTGGGGGGGATAACAATATTCCCTCCTAGCCAGGGGTAGGCTGCAATCCCCAGCTGTGACAAGACAGCGACAGCCTCACCATACATCTAATCAATAACGCCAATAGCAGAATCAAATCCAAAAATGTAGGCAGCCTTTTTTTTTTTTTTTAAATTTATTCAATAAATACTTGAATACTGAACTGCTTTAACCAGACACTTACATCCTGAGCTGCTGGATCCTTGCCTCTAGCCCAACAGCCCTCTTCACCAAGCTGCTTCCCTCTCTGTACAAAGAAGGAGCAGATGGTGGGGGTCTCCAGCCCAGCCTCCCACTTGGAGTGGGATTGCTGCCAGCGTGGGCTCAGGGGAGCTGTGGCATGGCCTGGCCGTGTCCTGAAAACCTCCCAGGATGAAGGTCCCACCACCTCTCTGGTGCTCCCGGAGCTGCACAACCCTTCCAGCGCAGGAAGCACTTGGAAAGTTTTCTGTCCAAGCGCACAAAGCGTCGCTGTATTGTGCCTCTAATTAAACAACAAAAGAAGGCTCACAAAGAACAATGAATCAATCTTGGAATTGCTGTGGAAGTTGATTTTGTAGAGCTGATAAAATCCTGAGAGAAAAGAGCAAGCTGCAATAAACTGGAGTACTTTATCTTTCATAACTTACATAAAAGTTATTTTAAAACAAAGTCTCACTGGTCATGAGCTGCTTTCATTAATTTCACCTGATTCGATTTGGCAACAAGACCATATTTTAAAACCTGACCTTCCAACCTACTAAGGATAACAATAAATCTCAATTCCTCTGTCTTAAATTATTTTTCTTCAGTCTTGGCTTTACTTTGATTTATGATACCATGCAAAAATACCTAAGCTTGACTCCAGAGGCCTTTCCAGCAAATTAAAGCAATGATCGCACACACACACAAAAGAAAAAGACTTTCTAAAGGTACCATTGGCAACCTAAATAATTCTTCCTTGGAAATACCCTTGATTTATCCCCAGAACTGTAGGAGGAGGGGGGCAATGCCCAGCTAACCCCAACACGGGGGATATTTTATCCACTCCCAGGAGGTGGGACTGAGCTGGCATCAGGTGCCAAAGGTGAGGGCTGCTCGTCTCTGCTGCCTTAATGAAGCTCTGCTGGTGTGTGGAAGGAGAGATGTGGGGAAGGCAGCGCTTGGCAAACCGCAGCAGCCTCTCCAGCACTAAATCAGTGAAAGCTTTATGGTCCATGACCAACACTCCGTGCTCCACCCAGAAACCGAGCAGGAGAGCAGCGATTCCCGGCTCCCGCCCCGCTCGCAGCCACTCACACCCATTCATCGAGCCGGCAGCAGGCTGAGCTCCCGACCGGATTGAAAGTAGAACTTTGCATTTGGTGCCGTGTCACTCCGGACGTGGCCAAGCCACAGGGCCTGCAATCCCTCGGACAAGTGACCACGGGATCCTGACACCCCCCTGAAAAAGCTCCCCCCACTTTTCCCGTGCTGTTCCAAGAGTTATCCCAGCAGGCAGCACCTCCAGACAAGGAAATTGGTTGTTACATAGAACCGAATGTAAAATGGCTTTTATATTGCAAAATACTTCAGGTGCAGTTTGTATCAGAGCCTCCGAAAATTAAAGTGATTAAGAAAAATAAACACATTTGACAGGCATTTGTCTCCTTCCCAGGCAGCGGCTTGCAGCAGGAATAGCTTGGTCTTCCCACTCATCTGATAAGCAGTTCAGCTCCAAATCATTTCTCTAGAACACATTATCCTCGCCAGAAATCACGATTTACTGAAATATGTAGGATACACCCATGGAAAACATGTCTCTACACAGCTTCCACGAGGTTTAATAATGAAATCTGGCCATATTTCTATGATTTTTTTTAAAGAAGTGTGCCTGCTTTGTAATCCTGTCACTTATTCATTCATGAAACTACCAGCAATGTGAGTGTTAGAGAGAACCACATTTCCAATATAAATAAATCACTCTGTTCACCCCAACCACCAATAACCCCGCTGCAGAGCAAAACTGAAGATAAAAGGGTTTTGCCTGGAAGCAATTTTTTCTTAGAAGCAGGAATAAACTGGGCCAGATCATTAAGGCTACATAAAGGGAAAACAGATAACTCTGTTTTTTCCTCTTTATTTCAGGTATGTTCAATTCTAGCTTTTTTTTTTTTTTAATCCTTCAAGAAATCTGCCACGATGCTTTCTTGCTATTTTTCAGCTGATTTAAAAAAAAAAAAAAAAAAAAAGCTTAATGATTTTTGCAATGCAATCGCTACCTGCCTGACTACAACCTGCTGTCAACTCCACCTCGCACAGGCATCGGGATGGCTGGAATTCCAGAGTAATTCCATAATGACCATAACGATCTCCAGTGGGGTTTGGTCCCGCAGCTGGGTGAGTGTTGTTATGGGGGTGCTGCCCAAGCGGGGTGAAGGGCACAGCCCCTCGTTTGGGCTTTCCCTGCCGTCCCTGTGCCTCTCGAGGAGCTGCCATTAAATGCATATACAGAAGGAGAAACAGGGAATGTATGTGCCCTATATGCGTTAGGATATATCGGGCACGGGGATTTTCAGAGCAGGAGCAAAGGGACCGAAGCCCCTGGTGACACAGCAAAGAGCCGGGACCGGAGTGACAGGAGACCCCGGGCTGAACGCTCTCGGTGACAGGAGACCCTGAGCCCCCCGGTCACTGACAGCGGCTCAGACCCCGGCCCGAGCCCCCCGGTGCCAGCAGACCCTGGAGCGAGCACCCCGCGGTGACAAGGTTCAGACCCCGGCCGAGCTCTCCCGGTGACAGGAGCCCCCGAGCCGAGTCCCCGCGGGGACAGAGCGCTGACCCCGCTCCCAGCACCGCGGTGACAGAAGGGCGGGCCCCAGGCCAACCCTCCCGGTGACAGCAGAGCCCGCTCCGAGCCCGCCGGTGACTGACAGGGCACAGACCCCGACCCCACGGTGA
>VYZT01038934.1:0-32815 GCA_013400735.1 Pomatostomus ruficeps | reverse complement strand
CCCCATCCCCGCGGTGTCCCCATCCCCGCGGTGTCCCCATCCCCGCGCTCCCTATTCCCGTGTCCCCATCTCCCATCCCCGCGATATCCCCATCCCTGCAATGGCACCACCCCTACTGTGTCCCTATCACCTCATCACCATGTCCCTCATCCCCGCAGTATCCAATGTTCCCATCCCCGTGATGTCCCCATCTCCTATCCCCATGTCTTTTTCCCGGTGCCCCCATCCTCGTGGCTCCCCGTGTCCCCATCCCCATGATATCCCCATCCCTGTGATGCCATCATCCCTACACTGTCCCCATCTCCTTTCCCTGTGACCTCCTCACCGTGTCCCCCATCCCCACAGTGTCCCCTTCTCCCATCCCCATGCTCCTCTCCCAGCAATGTCCCCATTCTCGTGTCCCCATCCCCACGGTGTCCTCATTCCCATGCATGTCCCCATTTCCCATCCGTGTCCCTATCCCCATGTTGTCCCCATCCTTATGCTCCCATCCCAGCGGTGCTCCCATCCCCGCAGGTGGTTGAATGGGTGGGTGTCCCAGCACCTCTCACCTTGTCCCCCCCCCATCTGATGCTCTTCCTGAAGTATTTCCTTTAATTGATGTCATTTCTCCTCTTTTCCCCTTCCTAAACAGGTGGGAGCGAAGATGCCGTCGACGCAGAAGCCGATGCGGTACGGCCACACCGAGGGACACACTGACGTCTGCTTCGATGACACCGGCAGGTAACAGCCCCGTTCCCAGAGACCCAGGGAGGGATGGGCTCCTTCCTGTCTGGTGCCTTCCCAGGAGTTTGGTATTAGGAAAAATTTCATCACTGAAATGGGTCAGTCATTGGCACAGCTGCCCAGGGCAGTGGTGGAGTCCCCATCCCTGGAGGGATTTAAAAGCCCTGTGGGTGTGGCACTTGGGGACATGGATCAGTGGTGGTCTTGGCAGTGCTGTGGAATTGTAGGACTTGATGATCTTAGAGGGCTTTTCCAATCTTAATGATTCTTTAAGCTTCTATATCAGCCACTGCTGTGTGAGATACAGGGATGGATTTATGGCCTGGCAAGGTCCAAGAAATCCTTTGGGTTTTGCCTGTGCCGAGAACTGGCTGTGTGACATATTTAGGTGCTCTGAGTTTAGAAGTGATTGATTTATAACTTAAAAGGAAGCATTTATATATATATCCCCATGTGTGTATATATATAGTAAGTATTTTATATATAAAAACTCTATGTGCACATTTTATGGGAGTGACTTCATAGATTTTAGCAGAAATCAGTGTAGTGTGGGAGTAAATATGTTTATGTATGCACTAAGGAATTAAAAATATAGTTGAAGGAATGCAATATTGGGCTTGCTATCTCTTCATCTTTTCCTTGTGCTAGTTCTTGAATGTATAAATATAAACTGTATATTTAGTATTACCTTTTTATAAATTAAGAGATAAACAAAAAAACCCAAAACTTCTCAAAATGAACTCAAGGGATACACCTTATATGTTGAGTTTGGTTCAAGTCCATATTATTTTATTCCAGTTTTTAGTTCTTTAACCTCAGTGCAAAGACTCTTCATAGGAGATGGTCTGGTAACAATCCCTTGAAACCACAAAAAGCCTCGTTTGGCATTACAACCAAATGCTTAAAAAAGGATTTTTTAGCAGATTCCCGGATGTTAACAAATCCTTTGTCTTTCCACAGCTGCATTGTCACTTGTGGCAGTGATGGAGACATAAGGATTTGGGAAAACCTGGATGACGATGATCCAAAGTCCATTAACGTGGGAGAAAAGGCTTACTCGTGTGCTCTGAAGGTATTGTTGTTAACACAGCTCCTCTCAGTTGTGGATTTTCCTACAGATTCTGGATTTGCCAGCTCAGGGATGCTGCTTCTGTGGGTAACATTAAACAGGAATTACCTCTGGCAATTCGTTGTACCCCACACACAATTGTGTAGGAATTATTCCTTCTACTAAACTTTTGTAATGTTTTTTCCCTCCTCTTCCTTCACGTTCAATTATATTAATTTCTGACTTTGATCTCCTTTCTGAGAAACAAACCCAGCAGATTAAGCTAATTATGCAGTGAACTTTTTAGGTTGTTCCAGTGTTTTCTCACCATGTGAGCTGCAAGAAGTTTCCCAGCATGGGATGTGATCATCAAGTATTAGGAAGAAAGCCAAGGGGTTGTTTTATGTGGGCCTGTGTTACAGTCCAAGGAATTATAATCTGTGTTAATCAAAACTTGCTTTCACAGAGTGAGTAATGGTTTGGTAACACTTTTTTTTTTTTTATAATTGGTTGCTGTTTCACTCTCAAAATTGTTGTTTGGCCTAAAGACGCCTCTGACCCAGTGTCCCCAAAGTGAGAAGAGGATTTATGCAATAGAAAAGAATTATTTTTATTGTGCAAGTTCATGTATTGAGCTTGAGAATTGCCACATTATTTCCTTCATGTCCAATTCTTGTTATATTGCATTATTAATAGTGGGTCTAAAATATTGTCTTTGTGGCAGTTCTAGCAGAGAAGATTTCCAAAAGCCTGCGTCAGTTCTACAAATATTGTGTGGGTAACTTGGAAGTGATAAAGGGAAATTTTAGAATTGTTTTTCAATTGCTTGTGATTTTGGAGAGGAGTATGAAAGAGGATATAAATCAGAGTTAAAAGATTAGTATTGCATTATAAGAATTATCATTTGAAACCCTACTCAGAACTACTGCCTTAAGTGAATCCTCTTTCTTATGTCCCTTTTAACACACTTCATGTATCTATTCCTCAATACCTCTAAAATCTATTTTAATAATTGATTTTTAGAGTATTTTGCTGTTGATTTTCATCACGTTACTTACCCTTTCACAAACCAAGTGAGGTGACTTGAATGGATTCTCTTAGCAAATCAGTGGCAGAGCCAAAATTACCAAAACTATTAAAGAATAGATGAGGAAAAATCCTGGATTTAATATTAGTGGGAAAAATGGAAAAAGGTCCTCCTAGTTTTGAGGGATTTTTTTATTTTTAAACAGTGCAAGACTTAAATGTCAGGAAATCCGTTTTCAAAAATTACTCTTCATTAATGCAATGTCATGAGGGATTGTTCTGAGATGTTACTGTAATCTAGGTAATAAATCTAATCTCCTAATTTTTTAGGTTATTCACTACTGACTGCTGCTTTCTTTGCCTTCAGGTTTTTTATTATAATTTTAGACACTTAACAAAAAAACCCAACCACAATACTGCCTCTCCCCAAAACACACACAACAAAAAAGAAAATAAAGCATTTCTTTATATTTATTTTAAGGTTTTACTGCTGTGTACAGCTGAGGAATAGTATTGTCGCTCAAAGAGGTATTATTTTCCAAGTATGGGATAATTTTTTTTTTTTTGCACTTCTAAAAATCTGGATTAATTTTTAGTAAACATCTGCCTTCTGTTTTCTGCAAAGAACTGAGCTATAGTTCGTGAACTTCTCATCTTTCCCTGGTGGCATTTAACTGAGAATTCCAGTCCAAGGGTGCCCTCTCCTGATGCTGCAGCAGATGAATCTAAATAGCATGCAAGTTAGTTTGGTTAAAGTGGTAAATTATTAAAATTGCTATGCTTGGCTGTATTTTTTTGGGGAAAAATATAAGTTAAAGAGTATTTCTATTACTGCTCTTCCTGTCAGACCTTTTTGGAATGAATAAACTTAATCTGCCCAAATATTTGGGACGTCAGAGCGGGATTTTTGCCTCTGTGGCATAAATATGTTTTAACTAAGGGATTTTCTGGCTGATTTTGTTGTCAGAACGGGAAGTTGATCACGGCAGTCTCCAACAACACTGTCCAGATCCACACGTTTCCCGAGGGAGCTCCGGACGGGATCCTCACTCGCTTCACCACGCACGTGAACCACGTCACCTTCAGTCGGGACGGCACCAAGGTCGCTGCTGGATCCAGGTGATGTGGGCACCACGAGGAAAGGCACTGCTGCCCCTCAGAACCTGGAAATTCCCCACAGGCTGCGAGGTCACGAACCCACAAACCTCCGAGGGCTTTAAAATATTGGAAAATGCCTTCAGGGGGAATGGAGGGGAAGAAAGGAATGAAGAGGAGTTTGGGAAACAATGCTCTGGGAGATACTTGATCCGCCAAGTAGTTTTATATAGAAGTCTGGTGTTGTGAAATAATTCCTTTTCTCTGGGAAATTTGAGTGTTTCCAGCCCTCAGGGTGATGCACAAGTGTTCACCCTCACGGATGTCACCTCTCATTGAGGGTTTTGTCACTGGGAGCTGAGGATGATGTCCTGACTTCTCGGGATCGTGGAGCTGCAGATGAATGTGCACATCTAAAAGTTAGATTGGTTCTGATTTGTGTGAGAGCTTTGAGTCATTCTCTGGCAGAAGCATCACCAATCTGCCAAATGATAACAGATGACACTTTCAAGACTTGCCTGAGGGGAATTTAATATGTAGTTTAGTTCTTTTCTTAGGGCAGCACGTGTGCTTTTTTACAGAATATACTCTAGTCCCTCACAGAAGGCAAAATAGCCAGCAGGCAATGGGGTTTTTGTGGGTTTTTTTCATGTATTTAAGGCTCAGGTGATTCCTAATTGGATTTGGTGAACTCTTTGGGCAGTCATAGCTAATCCAGGCTGTCTGCTTGCCTCTTTTCTGGAATTTTACTCCACGGGGTAGATGGCAGAGATCTGCTTCCTGACTCCTCTGAGTGTGAATTGAACCAGAAAAGCATTTTGGATGAACGTGCTGGACTGTGAACTCTGGCAGCAGCTCTGGCAAAGCTGGGAGGCTGGGCAGTAACCACTGGAATCCCCAAATCTGACAGGGATCCTGGCTTTGGGCCCGCTGCCAGTGCTTGTTCTGAGGGAACAGCTCTGCCCCAGGATCTGGCTTTGATGACAGAGATTAGGCAGGCAGCAAACTCTGCTGCTTCTAAAACATTTATAACCCCCCAGGACTCCTTCAGCCTGGCTGGGGCTCCCACATTTTTGGGAAAAAGAGCTCACAAGACTGTCAGGCCACCCCTCAGTGAGGTTTTCTGTGTCACACTGAAGGAGAAGGTGACAGCTGTGAAGTGAAGGAGTGCAGCTGAGAAGAATTGCTTTTATTCATCCCAGATTTCTCCATTTATACATGAAATCTTCAAACTTCAGTTTTGTATAAATTTAATGTCCAGCTGGCTGCCAAAATTCTCATGAACTGTATGAAAAGAGTTAAAAGTAATGGTTATCCCTGTAGAATTAGGTCCTAAAATGAAATTTCTCTCTGAGGGTGTTGCAATGAGGTTTGAGAGGGAGTGGAAATTTGTCACAGGAGCTCTTTGTCTTAGGAGTTAGGATTGATATTTTGAGTTGAACTGCAGCAATGGCTGTAATTTTGGAAGAAGGAATGAAATTGTAAAAATTATCTGATACACTAAATGGTCTTAAAAATCCTGTTAAAAAGTCACACAAAAGAAACTACTTGCACCATCTTTTTTTTTTTTAAAAGCCACATGACCAAATAATTGTAGAAATAAATATTGGTCCCCCTCAGCAGATAGTTCTTGTTAATCATCATCTCTCTGGTATCTGAGCAGAGGTTTTTATTAAGTCATGTAGAATATTATGCTAAACAGGTATATGGTCTGTGTGTACATAATATCTTCTTCTAAAAACAACCATATTTTATGAATTTTGACATGAACAAAAATAATTTTCTGACAAAAATAGTCTGGCCTTACTCCTATTGTAACAAGCCACAAGAGTCTTGTTTTCCATTACATCATGGAGTGTTGAGAGCTGTAACTTCCCCAAAACATATTTAACGCCCTATTTTTATTGCCATAAAAACATAGTTTGTCATTGTTGATAGCAATATTAATAATTTCGTGTCTTTGTGCTCTGCAGTGACTTTTTGATCAAAGTTGTGGAGGTGACTGATAGCAGCAAGCAGAAAACGTTCCGAGGACACGACGCTCCTGTTTTGAGCCTGTCTTTTGACCCCAAGGATGTTTACCTGGTAAAAAAAAACTCTTTCTTTTTTACTTTCTGCTTTGAATCTCATCTTCCCTGCGAGAAAAAAAGAAAAATTGTAGTTTTTACAGTGACTGTGTAGATGAGAGAACTTCATTTCAGCTGACCTTGCTGGTGATGGAAAGTGTCACAACTTGTTGCCTTCCAGGAGTACTCAATCTTTGCTTTACTGCTCAGTTACTCTCTGTGTTCTTCTGGAATCTAATTCAGAGGAGAAAAGGTGCCCCACTAAAGAAATTTAATATTAATTTTGAGCCTCTTCTGCAAATAAATAGCTCACTTGAAATACGGAGGTTTTTAATTACAGCAGCTTGGAGCTGAGTACAATTATAAAAATGACAGTATTGGTAAATTTTAAGTCTTAAAGTGGTTTAAACAGGGAGGATTTCTTCTTAAAACTGCCTGTGTATCACATGTCCGTAGCATTGGTTATAGGGATTTTTTCCATTTTGTAGCATTAATTTCTCCCTGTCTTTAATTATTAATTTGTTTACTCCATTCTCTCACCGAGGCCTCGGCGAGCTGTGACGGTTCTGTCAGAGTCTGGAACATTGCAGATCAGGTAAGGGCTGCCCTTTCCACGTGAAATCTTTCCTGAGGAATCCAGGATTTCACCGACAGCGAGAAGAGCTGGACTGAAATAACCCTCCTGGAGCAGGATTTTCCTTTTGGAGATGAAATCTAGCTACACTTCACAGAATAATTCTATCTGTTTCTGGGAGAAATTCCAAAGGCTGATTATGAAATGTTGCCTGGGTAGCTGTGTTTTGTTCTTCCTGCCTGTGAAATCCCTGATTCCTTCCGTTCATCTTCCCTAATTGGCCAACGCTGTGAGTGCCAAGGACAAAATAAGGATAGTAACTGACATCAGATTCCTCATTTCAGAATTTCAGCTCGTTGCTTTCGGGACTGAGGAATTTCGGTTATAATAAACAAATTATTAATTGTAATAAACGCATTTAGCCTCTGCTCTGGGAACTCTGAGGGACTTGAAAAGAGGGTTTCAGGTGAAGGCTTTAATAAGGCAATTCTGCATGTGGGATATGGCATCAATTTGCTAAATGCCATTGACTGGAATAAGAATCCCTGTGGAATTATTCCTGTAAGCACAGTTGCAAATATACCCCCCACACTTGTGGATTGCTACTTTTTTAAGACACAGGCATAGCTGTGTGAAACCTCGTGTTCCAGACTGACAGTGGGCGCCTGCTGGGGAAATTATACCGGGAGTGTTCCAGGATTGGGGCAATTTGATGCAGGAATCTGGGCTGGGATTTGAGATTGCAGCCATTCATTCTTTGTGCTGCTGGGACCATATTCAGGCTGCTCTGTGTCACCTTGCTGCAGCTGATCTGGGTTTGAAAAATGCTTTTTGGCCACATTTCTCTATAACCCTAAAATAGATGGGCTCATTCGTTCTGTACTTGATTAAAAATACATGTTCTGTGATCTTATTTCTGTTACAAGTAGTTTCATTGTCATTAAAATAGTTTCAGGGCTACATTGACAAAGTATTTTTAAGGCAGTAAGTACTACTGTATTTTGATGAAAGAGATTATTTCAGTTCAGATGTATTGTTTCCTTTCGGTTTTTCTTCCCCCCACCTTTTTCCTTTAAGGATTTGTACTAAACAGTAGATTTTTTGCTGAGCTAGAAAGCTTATTTTTTTTATTTTTGTTTTCAGACATGCACCACAAGCTGGCTGCTGCTGCAGAAATGTAATGATGTGATAAATGCTAAATCAATCTGCAGGCTTGCCTGGCAACCTGGCACTGGGAAGGTAAGTGATATTGTTTTATCACATCTTGATCCTTCCTTTGCCTCGGGAGTCCAACAGTAGAATTCAATCTGGGCAAGCCCAAATTGCACCTCCTGGGAGTAAGGAAAATATTTGGGGTGAAGCTCCCTTTTAGGAAACATAAAAAGCTGGAAGTGGTTCCCTGTTTAAGCTCCAGACTGTGTTTGGCAGGAGTCCAGCTGTCAGCCCAAACCAGCATTAAACTGTTTTGTGCTGAATAGGAAGGAACATTGCACACTAGGGAAGTAATCAAATTGCTCACAACAGAGCATCAAAGGAGTCCTGTCCTTCTCTGTTTTAAGTAAATTTTGCCCTGCTCTGTAAATATTTCCTCAGTAAGTTGCTCCCTTTCTTGTCACCTGAAAATCAGAGTTGCAGGAGGGTGTAGCCAGGTGGTGTCTTCTCCAAGGTCACCAGCATCAGGACAAGAGGAAATGGCCTCAAGTTGCATCAGGGGAGGTTTAGATTGGATATCAGGGAAAATTCCTTCACCAAAAGGGTTGGTCAGACCTGGCACAGCTGCCCAGGGCAGTGGTGGAGTCCCCATCCCTGGAGGGATTTCAAAGCCCTGTGGATGTGGCACTTGGGGACATGGTCAGTGGTGTCACTGTCAGGTTAATGGTTGGCCTTGATGCCCTCAGAGGTCTTTTCCAACCTAAGTGATTCCACGATTCTTTAAAATCCCTGGCTGCTGTGACAGTGCTGTGTATCAGTTTTCCATGGAAGAGGAATGTCACCCTCAGAACAAATTGTTTCAATATCCATATTGCGTAAAAACAAATACTTTCCATTTTTAGGTTAATTCTTCACACGCACATGAATTTGAAATGGTAGCAGTTGTCTTGCGTCTCTCACAAAGCAAATGGGTAGAATCCTAAAAAAAAAAAAATCCTAAAGAAATAAACAGCCAGTAACATTTATGTAGTTTCATGGAAGATGAAATGAGCTGTTTTAGGAATCAGCTATTCAAACCAGATTTATTGAGAAATTGTAACCCGATCAAAAGGAGTTTGGGGAGGGAGGGTAAAGAATAACCCAAACCTTGTGCTCAGAGCATTGAAAACTACATGTGTGTGTGAGATGTTTGATAAATGAGAACTTGTAACCTTATGGTGCAGTTTTCTGCCAGAGGGAAATGAAGATTACAATAAAAACAGGCGTGTTTTGCTCTTTTGCATGTGGAAAGCATTAAAGAACCTTGTAATGTAAATTGCTTCAGCTTCCTCTCTCCCCGGGCGTGGCTGGGGTGTTGGAGAGCTGTTAACTGCCGAGGCAGCCGCATCTGAGAGGCTCCCGAATGAAGGAGCTGTGCTGTTTGAGGGTTCTGTTTGACAGGTAACTTGCTCTAAATTGTACCATGTTTTTCCTTTGAGCAGCTGCTGGCAGTTCCCGTGGATAAAGTTGTTGAACTGTTCAGAAGAGAAAGCTGGGACAGTCAATTCGATCTATCGGATGCCTCCATCACCCAGGTAGCTGCAGAAACCACGGCCTCGTTAAATACTCTGTAATTTAAATGTTGTTCTGCTGGAAATTGCCTTCTGCACGGTACCTCTCCCTTCCCTGACCCCCTTCCCTTGGAAATGGTTGTTCACATTTTCTGTTTAATTTCCGATCCTGTTACTTTCTGTTGGAAAGCAGGGCAGAGTACTGAGTGATGCCAGACACCTTTGTGTGGCTCTGATTCCCCTCTTTCATTTCTAGTAACCCACCAGGTCTCTGAAGTCTCCTGGTGCCTCACCCACTGCAGCAGAAGAACATCTGTTTTCACAAATTGCTCTAAATACAGAGCTTTTTAGAGAAGTTGTCAGAAGTATTATTTCTGTGTGGAACAGAGATGTCATTTGTTCACTTCATATTTTACCGAGCTGAAATTCAGTAGTCCTGACTGTGCCACCTTCTTCCTTTTGGCCTCACTATGTACTTGGAAATCTTTGGGTTGAAGAGAACCACCTTCTAGTGTTGTTAAGATGCAGAACACGCAGCCTTGGATTTTAATTTATGGGACTGTATTAAGTTCAAAATAAATAAAGCCACATTTAGTGCTGAGTTTGCAAAACACACTCTGCAAAATACACTCTGCTCCTTTCTGCATGTCTAGAATTGGGTTTTGTTTGTCCTCATGGCCGTGTTTAATGACAGAAGATGGATATTCTGAAACAAAAATAGGTGTGATATCTTTAAAGAGTGTTTGTTTTTTTAAAGGAACCGTTTTTATAACAGTTTTTAAAGAGCAAGAACTACCTAACCCCAGCCCATTTACAGGAAGCTGGATATGGTTTGCTAAACAGGATTATTAGTAATTTTTTTTATTCCAGAATATCTGTTTTAAGCTCCAGAATAGGAATGCTGTGCATGCATTGGTCTACTTTTTATTATTATTTGTTTTATTTTCTTTTTCCTTAGCCGTTGAACGTTGTGGTCTGGTCTCCTTGTGGGCAGTTCCTGGCAGCTGGAAGCGTGGATGGGAATATCGTGGTGTGGAATGTGGAAAGCCAGCAGTGCATAGAGAGGTATTCAGCGTTGTTCCATAAATCCCCAAGTTCACCTCCTTTTCTTGAAACAGCTTTTTATGGTCTTTCCTGTAAAACTTTTTTTTGTGCAAATGTAGAACTCTGCCTCTTGAAAAACCCTAACGAGATTTACAGGGTTTTGTGGTTTAACCTGTCAGGCAGCTTGGGGAAGGGACTGGACTGTGGATTTTGTTCAATCCCAGAATCCATCTTCCTGCGTGTATCTGGTATTACTTTTGACTCTGATCATTGATTAAAGGATAGCTTGGATGGAAACAAATTTTCCTCCCATCCCAGACCCCAAGGTCGTTGTCAGTAATGTGTTTTGTAGGTCAGTCAGTCAGCCATTCTCACCTGCAGGCCAAAAAGGACAGGCTGACTAATTGCACTTTGGTTAATTAAAGCTCTTAAAAACCCCTAAATATCCCCCTAATTAAAATCAAAGGTGTTACTCAGTGAGGTAGAGAAGAAGAGAATTTTCTGAGTATTTTGGGTAAGAAACCTGATTGTAACTGTAATGTCTATGTTAAGAATTATGGACAGATTATGTAAATAATTAATGGGATGATTTTTTGTAAGGATAAAAGGTGGAAAAGATGGAGGATTAACTTAGTTTAGTACAAGAGAAACAAATAATGTTTTTTCTGTAACTGGATGGTTCTGGAGTAAATGAGTGCTGAGGAATTCCTTTGTCTTCTAACATCAGGAAGCTGTTGTTTTAAGAATATGCTTCTGATTGATTTTTAAACCTTAAATGATTTTCTTCATACAAAAGGAAGACTGGCTCTATTTTTTATAGCAGCTGTTTGCTCTGGAGGTGACCTGTTAATTATCTTATTACATGTAATATCACTTCCTTGTACTAGTGGATATTACCACTTTTTGCAGTAACTCCGAAGGGGAGGGTTCTGCCCTGAGGAGCTTGCTAAAAATCCATTATTTTCATATTCTTTTTAGGATGAAGCATGAGAAAAAATACTCAATTTGTGGACTGGCATGGCACCCTAAATATAAGCAAATTGCTTACACAGACACTGAAGGAAACCTGGGGCTGTTGGAAGATATCGGTGAAGCGGAGAAGCCAAATGACAAGGTGCTCAGAACCAATGATTTCTTAAATTAATATCTTTATTTAGGTTATAAGTTACACTGAAAAAATAAATTACTGTTTTGTGTGTTGCAAGTTCCCTCTCGTGTGTTAATTTATTCCTGGAATTCCATGTCCAGAAGAGGTTTTGTGCTGATGGCTGATCTGATTTTAGGTTGCCAGTGCCGTGGCCAAAGACTACAACGATCTGTTTGATGGAGATGATGACGATTATTTAAACGGGGATACGATTGAACCGCCTTCTTCCCCAAAAACTGGAGAGAACGAGGATGATGCTGATGACCTCATGCAACCCCCAGGCCACACGAGACGGGCAGTCATCGATGATGATGATGAGAACTCACTAGGTACACAATGAACTTATTTCCCAGAGCTCTTTCACTGGGATGATCTTTTAGCATCCTCTGCTCAGATGTTTTCTGCTTTGTTTTTCCAGAGAATGCTTGACTATTTTAATTTTTTTTAACCTATATTCTGTCATTATACTGTGTGTAAAATATAATTTTTTTTTTTTTAACTTCTAGATATTGGGCTGATAAAAGCTAGTTCCAGTCTTCTTGAAAAGGAGGATGATGGTGATGATCAGACTGGTGGCTTTGCAGCTTTGCCACCTTCATCTACACAACAGCCTTTCTATGACGGGCCAATGCCAACCCCCAGGCAAAAGCCCTTCCAGTCTGGCTCCACTCCTGTGCATCTCATGCATCGATTCATGGTAAATCTGTGTGCTTATTTAGATTTAGATGCTTCTTTTCTATTTAATATTGTCCAGTTTGTGTTGAGTTTTAATCTAATCCAAGATTTTTTTAAAATACTTTACAGTACAAAGGTAAATAATGGAAAGTAGCTTTGTTTTCTTGCAAGGACTCCATAATGTTTTGGTTTACATTTCAGCTGCTTTAGAAAGAAATACTTGGCTGTAAGACAAAATCAAGCTCTGCAGTTTGTACCCGTGCTACTGAATTCTAAAAAATCCATTAAAAATTCCTTTTTAGTCAGAACTGTGGGTATTTTGGGGCTGGTAAGACTTGGATGTTAATCATTCACTATTTCTTTCTATCTGCAAGTTCTTCACACTTAATTTGGTAAGGAGAACGATGGCTGAGCACTGAGGGTGAAACAACTTTCTGCCTAATGCAGCTATTTTAGAAACCACAAGTCGTGATTGCACAGGTCTTCAGTCTTCCTCCAGCCTCTGATACAATAATTTCTTCCCAATGAACGCAGAAAAATTCCTATAATGTGCTGCTTCTCTCCTGAGCTTCCCGCATTATGTCAGTGCAAAAAATTATTTAAGTATTACTTGCTGTCTACTATCAACTTAAACAAATAAAATGTGAAATAACAGATAAGAACTGGATGACAAAAGTGTTGAAGTTGTCAGGTTTTCAGGATTTTCTCTGTATTTACCAGCCCTGGTTGACATATTTTTTTTGTTTTCTCCAAAATGACCTACAGCCATTGCTAGAATAGTTTAATAAAACTGTTCTTATGCTAAAACTTCATGGTTTTTACTGAAATCTCTCTCAATCTTCAATTTACAGATTTCAGTGTTTAAAGTGTGTTTGTAATGCGGAGCCATTTGCCTTTTATAGAACCACAGAATTGTTAAGGCTGTAAAAAATCTTTAAGATCGTTGAGTCCAACTGATGCATTTTCAGTAATAATCAGAGTGGTTTGGGTTTCAGATAAAACAGTTCCAGCAGACTGGTTTAGGGCAGTGTGTTTGATGGATTCAGGGCATTGGATTGATGGTTTTTTTGGGGGGTGTGTGTGGTTCCTTCTGCCAGGTGTGGAACTCGGTTGGGATCATTCGCTGCTACAACGATGAGCAGGACAACGCCATAGACATCGAGTTCCACGACACCTCCGTGCACCACGCCACACACCTGCCCAACTCCCTGAGCCACACCATGGCCGACCTCTCCACTGAAGCCATCTTGCTGGCCTGCGAGAGCACAGAGGAGCTTGCAAGGTAAGCCATGGCCTTGCTCTGCAAAACCCATAATAGGGAGCTACTTTTCACTTATTTCAAATATTTCGGCTTTTATTTTCAGCTTCTATCAATTTTGAGCTTTTTGGCTTTTGGTCTCGCTTTTTATTTATGGGGCCACTTTCGAGGAGGATTTTAGCTTCCACCTACTTGAAGACTTCGAGAGTGTTGAAAAATGTAATTTGTTTCCTGAGGATTTCTCTTAAATTCCTTTTTCAAATGTGTATTATACTGGAAACTTCACACGTTGCAGGCTCAAAGGGAATTGTAAACATGAACAATAGTTTTTCAGTCTGCTCAGATCAAAGATCAATCATAAGGCTATTTCTTTCCACACCGTTGCTAAGGAGACGTTTGGAGATACCCATAAGAATTTCAAGTGTGAAAAACACAAGTTTATGAAATCCACAGAAAGATTTAAGCAGCTGGGTCAGCTAAACCCTGTTCTTGCATTTAAGAACAATTTCAACAATATTATGTTGTTGGTTTCTGTGGAAATATCTTGAAGAAAGAGCTTTCTTCTTATTTTCACACATACAGCCTTGTGGTAAGTTGAAAAGCACCCTTTAAAAGTATTATTTGTTATTTATTGGTTGTCTGACTTCAAAAGTGCCAATGTTTTTCTTAATGGAAATGGGGGAGCTCTGAAAAGGCACAATGTCTGGATTGGTCAAATGCAGCTTTCAGTTATTAAGAACTGAAGTTTCTAATATTTTTCCCTTTGAAAGATGGCATAATATGTCAGAGTTCTAATGAGGGCTGATGTTCAGGGTGCCAAGGAGGACATTTACCTGCTTCCATCTAAAAAATCCCCCCTCAGACCTTTCCATTGTCTCTGCTTCAGGCTTTAGAGGCTTTAAATCTACATTGCTGGAGGTCAGGCTGGCTCTTCAGTTCCTGAGTGATAAGAGCAACAAACACCTTTGCAAATGACCACTTGAAATTTGTAGTCCCATCTGTAGTTCCGTCAGAGGTCTGTGATAAAAATGTGCTGGTGTGTTTTCAGGTATTGTATTTAATTCACACAGAGATGTTTGTTGGTTCTTTGTCTCTGCCTCAGCAAGCTCCACTGCATCCACTTTGGCTCCTGGGATGCCAACAAGGAGTGGACCGTGGATATGCCGAAGGATGAGGAGATCGAGGCCATCTGTCTAGGGCAGGGCTGGGCTGCCTGTGCCACCACTGCCCTGCTGGTCCGTGTGTTCACCGTTGGAGGGGTTCAGAAAGAAATCTTCAGCCTCCCAGGCCCCGTGGTGTCCATGGCAGGACACGGGGAGCAGCTGATGATTGTTTATCACAGAGGTGGGTTTTGGTTTTGTCTTTTTTTTGAGCTGGGGTTGTTTTCATTCCTCGTTTCTCCCTGGCTTCACACGCTGGTTAATTTGTTTGTAATCACCAGAGAGTGTTTTTTCCTTCTTTTCTTCAGGATGTTTCTGCTTTTCCTCTTCTGGGTGATGCTTTTGCAAGCGCATCCATCACAACCCACGGGGCTGTGGCTTCTGTCAGCAGAGCCTACGTTTGAGACTGGGCTGCTGACATTAAACTGTGGGGAAGGGGAGAATTTTGCAACAGTGAAATCAATAGATTAAACTTGGGTTTCAGATGTAATTACTATGGGAATTAAGGAAGTTGTTTTTATGCATGTCCTGTGTGTCCAAAATAGTTGTGTGTCTGACAGTGGTATCCATGGATAACATTGCATTAGAATTAATTTTTGTTTCAAAACTAATTTGGCCAAGAGACCAGTTAGTCTGTTTTTTAACACAGTCATTGAACAATTTCTTCCTAGGTACTGGGTTTGATGGGGACCAGTGCCTCGGGGTGCAGCTGATGGAGCTGGGAACGAAGAAAAAACAGATTCTGCACGGAGACCCTCTCTCTCTTACAAGGAAATCCTATTTGGTGTGGGTCGGATTCTCTGCAGAAGGTATGAAATACCTGCATGAGGTGCTGAGAAATATTAACACTGCTGGAGGATTACAGGAAAGCTGGAGAGGGACTTCGGACAAGACAAAGGGAAATGGCTTCAAACTGCCAGAGGGGAGGGTTAGAAGGGATGTGGGATAGAAATTCTTCCCTGTGAGGGTGGGGAGGCCCTGGCACAGGGTGCCCAGAGAAGCTGTGGCTGCCCCTGGATCCCTGGAAGTGTCCAAGGCCAGGTTGGACGGGGCTTGGAGCAACCTGGGATGGTGGAAGGGGTCCCTGCCATGGCAGGGGGTGGAACTGGATGATCTTTAAGGTTCTTCCAACCCAAACCATCCTGTTACTCTATGGATTGGCTAATTAATACCATTTCAATAATGTTTATCTTGGGACTTGGGCTTTTTCTTCCAGTCTCCCCAACAATAAATAAAATTCTATTTTTCTATTATTTCAACGTATTTGTTAGAAATCTTTAATATTTTCCCACCGTGAATTGAACGCACTCAAATGTTATCAGAACTGATTGGCTTTCCTGCTCAGCCAAAAGAAATAAACTGTGTTAGTTCACTGTAAGAGCTCCCTGACCCCCTAAAGTTGATAGCTTGGGAGGACCTTTTATAATAAACATAAAAAATAATTGTATAATGGCTGATTTCCTCTGGGAACCTGCCCAAGCAGTATAAATTCGATTTCTGCATGAAATACTTTAATTTTGCACTTGCCAGTTGACCGGCAGTGGTGTTGGCTGACAGAAGGTGGCGCAGCTTTCCAAGGAAACGGCCTTTTCCCGACCGATTTGTGCTGCGTTGGGGAGAGAGGATGGATTTGCAGTATGTAAACCATCATTTCCCAGCTGTGTCCACCTCTTCCATCTGCCTGTGAGAGGAAATGTTCTCATTTACCCCAAACAGGTACCCCTTGCTACGTGGATTCCGAGGGGATCGTGCGGATGCTGAACCGGGGACTTGGGAACACTTGGATTCCCGTGTGCAACACCAGGGAGCATTGCAAAGGGAAATATGATCATTACTGGGTCGTTGGCATCCATGAGAATCCCCAGCAGCTCAGGTCAGATAATTCACAAGGAAACACTTCGTTTGTCTTGGTTTTCAATCCCGGAGAATCCCTTTTCAATCCCTTTTTTACAGAGAGAAACTGCAAACTTCAGCTTGTGCTGGAACAGGTGGCTGGTAAATATGCACAGCAAATGGTGACTCCCCAGACATAATTCTGCATTCTGCAGGATTCATTATTAAACTGGTTTTGAGTGGCTCATTAGGGTTTTATAATTTGTAACTGACTAATTGTGGCTCTTTGCCTTGGCTAAGAGGTGTGTGGGCACTTTATTAAATTTCACAAAACTGCATTTTACCAAAGAAACTTTCTAAAATTATAGTTCCTGTTTGAAATCTCATTCTGCTTTTGATGATTTTGGGTTTTTTTTCTTTTTTTTCCCCAAGTTTTTTTCGGTTCGTGGTATCTTTTTTCTCCCCCATTTTCCCCTTTTATGCCTCTGAAAAGAATCCAATCCTATAACTAATCTCCATCATCAGACACAGATAAATCAGAGCTCTCTGCTATTATATTAATATTTAAACTGTGGCCTTGAAGAACCATTTTGGGTGTAAAATTGCTCAAATATTTAGCTGAAAGTTAACAATTTATTTATAAAATGTGATACTGGTGTCTCTAAAGAACTGTTCCTCTTTGGTGTGACATGCACGCTGGGCATTTTGTTGCTAAGGTTTATTTGTACCCTTTTTGTTCAGTGGTGATTTTCCTACCAGGGCAGAATCCATCAGCTCACATATTTTACTGAAATTTAGACTCTCTTACTTCACTAATCACGGACAATTGTAGAGTTTGATGGGAGACTGCATTTTATTTAAACTTACATGACATCTTCATAATCGTCTGCTTTTTTGGAATAAGGGAAATAATTTGATATCTCTGTTAAATGTCACTTCCCTGCCTGTTTCTCCCTCCAAATCATTATGTTGGCCTCCAGAAAATTCACCAAAAATGTGCAGGACACATCATATTGATAAAATGATCAACTGTGAGTCTCTCATCCTGAGTTTTTCCTTTTATTCCAAGAAGGAGAGTGCTGCTCTCTGAATTGCAAAGAACATTTTACAGCATAATGAAGATAAGGAGGGGGAGGGTTGTTGCAGAAACACCACATGCCTTAATTAAGAGATAGCCAGAACACCAATGCTTCCTGTTCTTTCTTTTTTTCAAGTCTCTGAAACAGCAGCTTAGAAAAACCCAGATGTTTTTGTCAGTGCTGCATTGGTGCTGCAGGAATACAGCTCTTCCCCAGCCAATGGCTTGCTTAAGTGATTGTTCCCAGAAATTACTCCTATAAATAAAGTGAAACAAAAAGTCTGCGCCTTCAGTTGTTCAGTGGTTTCTGCTTTTAATATAGTGCATTTTCTCTTTGTAATATCTGTTAAATCAAACTTTATGGGAGATCAGGATAGGGTGTGTTAGGTGCCACATTTGGAGTGTGAACAGGAGCAGCATGTGCCTTGCTGGATTTGAAATCTTTTCTTGGTTGCCGTGTAAAAATAACCCTTTATCGTGCAATCTCACACACTGCTGTATTTAAGCCAGTCATTTAATTACTGCTTTCCAAAGGACAAATCCTCTTAGAGTATCTTGCTGCTGGGGAGAGCTGCTTTAGAACACGTGGTGACTGTGGGTGTGTTTTGTTTCCTGGGCACAGGTGCATCCCGTGCAAAGGAGCTCGCTTCCCTCCCACCCTGCCCCGACCTGCCGTGGCAATTCTGCCTTTTAAACTTCCCTACTGCCAGGTGACAACGGAGAAGGGACAGATGGAGGTATGGGATGGGGTGGACCCCCTAGCTGGGAGTCTCGGGCGTCCCTGGAGTGGGGATTGTACAAGACTCCCTTTAATCACCTCTGCTGGGAACGAGGAAGGTGCAAACCCTGAGCAAAACACGTGGCCAGGGGGGCTGTTTGGGTTCAGGGTTTTGTTCCTGGTTCGGTTCACAGCTGTTTCTAGGTGAACACAAAATAAAACTGGCAGAGCTGATGGAAAGTTGTATTTACACATGATCTGTTTCTGAAGTCTTTCTCGCTCTCATTTTTTTTTAGTGGGTTGTGATACCACATTTTGGGATCTCATTGAAAATGTCTGGTTTTCACTGTTTTAGGCATAACAAAATTTTTGAAACATGTATTAAATATTCAAATTCAAATTCACTGAAAACACAGGTCTTCTGGCTCGGCCTGTTTAGAGGCTGGCTGAAGCAAGATGTGCCTGTGGACAAGTTCTAGAAAAATAACTGTGTTTATTCTTCAATTTTTATTGGTTTAAGTGTTGTGGTGCTCAGCTGGACTGCACAAAAGAGAGATGAACATAAAATTCTGACCTCAGCCTTTGAACAGTTTAATGCTATTTGAAATTTATCCTCTTTGATAGAAGTGTAGATAAAAATGTTCAATAGTAAACACACTGTCATTTTTAATGAATTCTCCTTCATTTGTTAAAGCCTTTTTGTTCTTTATCTGATAAATTATGCCTTCCATTCCTCCCTCCACCCAAAATAATGGGAGGAGAATGCCAGGAACTGGTAATTTAACTTGAGGGAATATGTGTAGGTAAAGAAAAGTTACTCCAGTACATCTGATGAAAACATACTGATTTTGAATAAGTTTATAATTATTTTGAACAAGGCTAGCCTGGGCTAATAGCCATACTTGCATTGTATTTTCTGTTTATGTGTCTCTCAGGTAAACTCCTAAATTCACTGAGTTATTCTGGAATACTTCCAATATAAAAGCAGATAAAATAACTTCTTCTAGAATTCTCTGTCCTGATAGTACATTGGTGAACATGTAGGTCTCATCCTGCTGCAAGCCTGTGATATAAATGGAATTCAACACGCATGGCAGCTGTTTGGGTCAGTTTGTTTAAGTGGGGTTGGTGTCCATCTTATCCTTGGTAGGCACTGAGTTTAGAAAGAATTGTCTTCCCCTCATCCTCATTATCAGACAAAAGGGACATTTAAGAATAACTTCATAAAATGCACTGTAAATTGTTAGGCATTATGTTACGGATTATTCTTTCCCCTCTGAATCCCACACCCATCCTTCTCCCTTTTTTTCAGGAGCAGTACTGGCGTTCTGTTGTATTTCACAACCACGTGGATTACTTGTCCAAAAACGGCTACGAATTTGATGAAAATGCTAAAAATCAGGCAGTGAAAGAGCAGCAGGAACTACTAATGAAGCTGTTTGCTGTAAGTACAAATACATAACAGCAAGAATCCCTGAGACTTTATCCCTCAGATTGGAGGTGCTCAAGGCCAGGTTGGACGGGGCTTGGAGCATCCTGGGATAGTGGAAGGCATCCCTGCCCGTGGCAGGGGGTGGGAATGAGATGAGCTTTAAGGTCCCTTCCAATTCAAACCATTTTATGATTCTATAATTTATTTGTAGATGGCATCTGATGTAAATGTTGATGTGATTCCTCTTTTTAGGAATCTGGCAATCCAGCCAGTTCAGACTCTGATAAAAAGTGGGCTGCAGGTCATCTTGTTTATCAGCATGAAGGGTGGGGAGAAGAAGGAAATAAAAAAGCTTTTTCTTTGATCTGTAGCTCATGATTGTTGGTGGCTTGTCTGAATTCATTTACTCCACCAAGACCTCGATGTTCTGCTCCTGGAGCCTTGAGGGAGCTGTGGCACTGAGCTGTGTGACTCCCCAGGCTTCTTCTCTCGCAGCTTTCCTGTAAACTGGAGCGGGAGTTCCGCTGCGTGGAGCTCGCTGACCTCATGACCCCCAGCGTGGTGAACCTGGCCATCAAATACGCCTCCCGCTCCCGCCACCTCAACCTGGCGCAGCGCCTCAGCGAGATGGCCGTGGAGAAAGCCACCGAGCTGGCGGCAGCTCGGGGAGAGGAGGAGGAGGAGGAGGATTTCCGACGGCACCCGAACGCCGGGTAATGACAATTTCCGTGGCCAAAACGCTGGGAGGGTTTTTACTGCTCTGTGAGTGTTTGGATGCACTTTGCTGGCCCACAGTTTGTGGGGTGGAGTGAGAGTTTGTGCTGCTCTGGTTGTGAACGGTGCTTGGGAAATGGTGCATCCTTGCTGGTGTCTCGTGAGGACTCCTTAGTGCCAGGACACCAACACAGAGGGAAATATCTCCACTCCTTTTTTCCGGTGTGCCCAACAGCCTCAGAGCCAAAGCAGGCTCAATATTAAGTTGCTCTGACTGGAATTTTTTTTTCTTTCCACCTTTCCCTACCTTTGGTCATTTGACTCCCACCTATTTTGTTTCCTCTTTGTCGCAGTCTCTCAATCTTGATTCGTTCTACACCTGTCTTAAAATCCTGTTTTTCTCCACCCGTTCCTTTTTCTCAATATCCCATCTCAATTTATTTTATTTAGTCGTATTCCCCTAACTAATCCCTGCTCTCCAAACCTGTGGAACATACTGCAGCTTGGCTTTGCATTTTTTTTCTCTCTGTGCTATCAACCTTTCCTACCTGCATCTGCTTTGTAAAACATGAAGAGGCAAAAAGTGTGTGTGTTTTGATGTTTTTTTTAAAATTGTTGTGGGGTTGTTTTTTAACATATTTCAATTTATAATAATATAATGTATTTATATTTATCTCATATTGTTGGAAGCAATGACTTCCTATAGCAATTTTATCTATGACGTTTGGGACTTATTTAAGCAAGAGGAAGTGATAAGTCCCTGAAATTATCTGTAGTCTTTTCCCTTATTCTTCTGGGTGAAATTGCACAGTCAAAACTCATTTCTAAATGCTCTGGATCTTGTGTGGAAGCTGTAATCCCATGTCTGCAACCTCAACCACTCTGAGGGGTTAAAATCCATCACAATAACTGCATTGTTCTTAGTGCCGGAGTAATCTAATCCTGACTGCTTTGGTTGAAAGAAATGAGCCTTTGGTTTATGTGTATTACACAGATTTTGGTAATTGGCAAATTTTAGGAGGAAAATGCAAGAATTGTACATCCTGCTATACTGGGAATTTAGAGAATAATCAGATTAAATGTTAAAACTCGATGCCTTCTGTACGAAATCACACATCCATGTTGCCATCTGTGTGCATTCATGGATGCAGAAAGGTAATCTGGTGATACTGGAGGTGTAAGTGTTTATATGGAGATTGCAGAAGATCTTTAATATTTGCATTTATATTCGTTTCAAAGTGTTCTGGCAATGTAGTTATGAAGTGGTTAATGAATCTTTAATCATCACAGTTTAATCAATGCACATAAATGCCAAATGTGATTGTTCTTATTGCCTAAATTAGGTAAGTCAGCCTCAGTTTTCCTTCTGAATTTGGTGACCACTTCCTTTCTGCTGAATCCCTTCCTTCCAGCTACAGCAGCTCTGCCACGGAGCGGAGGCTGCAGCCAGGCAGGAGTGTTCAGCAGCACCAAGAAGTGGAAGATGATGAAGAAACTGATGGCTCTGAGGAAGCAGAAGAAACCCCAGAAGTGCCTAAAGAGAGTAAGAAAAATACATTCTGTGAATAGACTGGGAGTTACCCAGATAACTTTTACAGCCTTAGAAAGGAATTAATTAATACATATCCCAGCCTGTGCCTGCAGCTGCTGCAGAGGAACAAGTTCACTGTGTGTCATCTGCTGTGGCACAGCTGTGGGTGCCTTGTACCCAGCATCCATTAGAGGGGCCCTGGGGGACTTTTTCCTGTTGCCTGATTTTATTCCTAAAGGACTGGGACACCTCCTGGTCAGTCACTCTGGTTTCAGCTCCAATCTTGCAGGAGTTGGACTGATGGCTCGGGGATTTGCTGGGCACACTTTCAGGAATAGGCTTAAGGTTTAAGAAATAAATATACAGCTCTAAATCTAGGTAGAGGTGACAGATGGTTTTGTAAAAGTGTTTGTACCATCTCAAAATGAAAAGTCGTGCTTTAAAATACAGATAATTTTACTGTAATCATGGAATCCCAGAATGGTTTGGGTTGGAAGGGACCTTAAAGATCACCCAGTTCCAGCCCTACTGCCACAGGCAGGGACACCTTCCACTAGACCAGTTTGCTCCAAGCCCCATCTTTCCTTACTTGCCTGTTTGGTTTGGTTTTCTTTAAAGAATTTATGCTTCAATATTTTATTACATTTAAATACGTACTCCCTTTCTTTTTTTAGAAGAGCCAAATCCTTTCTCCAAAGGTGTCACTTCAGCAGAGGTGACTGCTCCGAAATCTGGTGAGTAAATCATTTATTCCAGGATTAAAGGATGACACTTTTGTGATTCTTCACAGCATCTGATCCTGTTTTTTATCCTCTGTTCTCCCATTACCTTAAATTTAGTGCCTACCAGTGTTGTCAGATGGTGAATTCACAGAATCATGGGATGGCTTGGATTGGAAAGGACCTTAAAGCTCCTCTCATTCCAATGCCTTCCATGGGCAGGGACACCTTCCAGTATCCCAGGGTGCTCCAAGTGCCATCCAGCCTGGCCTGGTCACACTAATTGTTATTCTCGCATTTTTAAGAGGTTCCCTATTGCTGTCTTCATTACCTAATGATGTTCCTTTACACTGTTCTAATTGCCTCAGCTGAGCCAAATGCTGAATCGGTGCCTGCCTGGCTACGCCATGAAGGCATTCTTTGGGACAGGGGAAAAATGGGAACAGTGATCAGTGGGTTTGTTTCACTAATCACAGGCACATTTATTACTTGCAAGCAGAGTGAGTAATCCTGATGTAGAACTGTGAGCGTGGGCAGGCAGGGGCAGAATGTGACCTCCAGCAACCTGCCAACCCTGGAGCGAGAATAATAGGAGTGGAAACGGATTTGGGAGTGGAGGAAGTGCTGGGTCTTCCTCTGGGTTTGTATTTTAAGCTGTTGCTCCTGTGTGGCATTTCTGATAACCAAGAATAGCTGAGCACGTACAGCATAACCTTCACGGGGTCATTAAAGTGTCTTTCTCCTCATCTAAAATGTGCACTTTGCCTCAAAGATTTAGATGTATGCGTGAGTGCAGACATTTTCACATTCCTTTTTCTTTCCTCTGAAACAGCTCTGGTTGAGTCCAGCAGCCGAGGACGGGTGAATCCATTTAAGGTAAGGATTTTGCAGCTGGGTCGATTGCGAGGCTCTGAAAATCACAGATCCTGTCTGAAGCTTCCAATAGAACAGATACCTCGGAGGGGAACATGACAGAAAATAAATAAAACATCTATTTGTTTGTTTTGCAAGGTGTCATCCAGCAAAAAGGACCCAGTGGTCCCCTCAGCAAATGTTTTAGACAACATGACCAAGTACTCCAAGAAAACATCTTCATCTGGCAGCCGAGCTGTAAACAAGCAGAACCCTCCAGTTCTAAAGCCTCTGACTCCCAAACCCAAGACCAAGCAGGTAATGTTTGTCGTCTTTCTTACATAATTTCAGTGAGGAAAGGACAAAAAATTGAATTTTACCAGCTTTTACCCAGTATGAAACCCTGTGACTAAAGCAGCTTAGACGGCGGAATTCATTTAAGCGTAGTGCAAAAACGATGAAAGCACATAAAACAGCAGAAAAAAAAATCAGTTGTAGAAATTGCTCTCTGTACTGAGCCCTGTGCTTTTATTTTAAACAGTGTAAACACTGCTGTGCTGAAATTGGATGGATTAGATGCTCTGTTAATGCAAGTGATTATTATGTCTCTAGGAGAGGCTTGGGGTTTGTTAGGCTACGTGGTACAAGTTGTCTGACAGTGAGGTGCTTTTACCTTTTCCTTTCTTATTCTGAATTTCTGTAGGCTTTAGCAGCCTCCTTCTTCCAGCCTCGCACACCTACAGCTAATCCTGGTGAAAAAGCAGTGGAAGAAAGAGAAGAAAAGGCAGGAAACGAGTCCCAGGAAGCCAAAGTCACTGCACAGGAAAACACTGAAAACAGAAGGTGAGAGACACTTGCATTTCAATGCCATATTCCAATTTTGATAGAAATGCAAGTCCAAAACCTCTTATTTCTGAAGATGTTGGACTGGCCAAAGAAATACACCACGAAGATTAAAGCTTAGCTCACAAATTGTCACATTTGTGAACCCACTTCAGAAAGGTGGGAGTGAGTAATAAATGAGCAATTCAAAATATAATTTTGGGGCTCTAAGCCGTGGTTTTTGCCTTGATACTGCTTGTATTGACCTTTGATAAATTAAACCATGCTGCTGTGTCAGTTCCAGGTATTGGAAACACTGAAAGTTTAAACAGCTCTAGAAAATCTCAAAGTCTAAAACCGAAGGGTCTTATGTGAAAGAGTAAAAGCTTTATTTTGGTGGGTTTTTTAAAAGATAAAGTCAAAAAAATCTTAAATCACCTGAGGAGCACATCTCTTCCTCACTGAGGCTCTGTCTTGTTCCTGGGGAGCAGATGTATTTCCTAACAACCCCAATCCTCATGAAACCTGCATTATTACAGCCATGGTTCACTTGGGCCTCGTTTAGCTGAGGAAGATGAAGGTAATTATTACTCATTTGGACTGGCACCTTTGCAGATGATGTTCTACAACAAGTGGCAAGGAGAGCTGTGAGCAGGCTGAGCTGAGCCGTGCTGATGAATGGGCTCTATTTTTAGGTTGGTGGGGCCCTGTCAGAAGGGAAGAGAGCCCGTTGTGCTTTGTCACTCTAAAACTGGGGTGTTCATCTCCATATTTATCACAGTTTTAATGAAAAATGCTTGGCTCAGTCGTGCCTTGTCAGCACGTTCCCTGAGCATCGTGCAGTGGGAGAGAGGAGGCTGCTGACTTGAGAGTTCTGCTCCTCTGAGAGCAAAAAACCCCAGCTGGGTGCTGCTCAGAAGTGCTGCTTTGGGAGGACGTGGTTTTCCTATAATCTCCTTAACCAGACAGGTTTTGTGTGCTTGCTTTAGACCCAAGACAGGTTTCCAGATGTGGCTGGAAGAGAACAGAGCAAACATTTTGTCAGATAATCCCGATCTGAATGAGGCAGAAGTAATAAAAGAAGGCATGAGTCGATTTAGGATGCTGACATCAGAGGAAAGGATGGTAAGAAAACATTTTCTGATTCTGTGAGTTTGATAATTTTTTCCCTCCAGTGAATCCCTGGTTTATTTTCAGTTAGGAATCTTTTCTTGAAATTCCACTTTTGTTCATCTTTGTGGATTTTGATTTTGAACTGTGCCATGATCTATGACATAGAATTAATGAAAATATAAACTGAGTAATAAGTAAGAACAGAAAGCAGCTTTTCCAAAGTGAGGCTTGTGAGAGGAATGTGATCAATAAACAAATAAAAGAAAAAGCAGGAAATGAGAGAAAAGAGAAAGGAATAAGTGTAAAGAGAAAGGAATGAGTTTAAAGAGAAAGGAATGAGTTTAAAGTCACTTAGCCAGGCTTAATTCACTGGGGCTTAAATTTGTTCTAATTTAACTTGTTGGGCCTTTTGGGTCCTCATTTCTCCAGAAAGACAATTAAGAGCCTCAATTTCATATACAGTTTCCAAAAAAGCCCAGTTTTGAAGGAGAATGTTGATAGAAGAAAGGAAAGTAAGGAAATAGTTCCTTACTTAATCCTTATTCGTTCTTCACAGGAATTATTTTCAGTGCCTTAAAATCAGAGTAATAAGGTGTAGGAGACAAAGTGGTGAGTTTGGTGGCCTAATTTGTAGTTTTCTGTTCTCCTTCAAAGGTGTGGACTGAGAAAGCAAGAGGAGGAAGAGTCAATGACTCGGCAGAGGACAAAAAGCGAAAGCGTCCCGCGGCTGAGGAGGATGAGGTGAAAAAGAGCCAGGAGCAGAAATCCGAGGACACAAACGCCTCCAAAAAATCCAAGCCCTTAGATCAATCCACAAACAACAGATTGTCAGCTTTTGCCTTCAAGCAGAGCTGAACGAAGCGGTGCCTCCTCAGTGTCTGTGTTCTGAAAGCATCCATGGAAGGAATTCCTCTGTGTGGAGGAATTGGCTGCCACGCTCGAAGAGCACTGGCAAAAAGAGTGCCTGGCTCCAAATAATCTGTTAGAAAGTGTTTGATTATCAATTTTTGAGAGAAATGTTGAGAAATCTTTTACCAGTCACTGCTGATGGGCCTGTTCCCAGCAGCACAGCCCAGGCAGTGCTGTGTAGCTGGGTACACCCTGTGTGTGGGATACCTGTGGTGCTGGGTGCTAAATGCAGATTAATCCTTCTGGGGAGGGGAAACTACGTCCAGAACCTGCCCTGTGCTTTTAGAGAGGCAAAATAACAGCTCCCCTACCATCCCTGCTGCCTTGAGAGTAAAGCACTCGAGGAAATGGGTGTGGGAGGAAGAAAGGTGGACACCAGCAACGTGTTAAGCTGCATTTTCAGTATCTGTGGCAGTGCCTGATCTGGGCAGGGATAGCAAACCAGAGCAGGAGCTGAGTGAGGAGGGTCAGGTGTGCAAAGCCATTCCAGACTGGAAAAGGTGCTTTCCCAATCCGTGCCTCAGCAGGCTCCAGAAAATGCTCAGAATTTGTCATGTTTCTCATGTTCGTTTCTGTAACGTCTGTTTCTGTAATGTTTGTTTCTTTAAATAAAATGTGACTGTTTCTTTGTTTTAGGGGTGGTGGAGTCTCCTTTGCAGTTGTTGTAATTAAACTGATTTTTACCCACCAGCCCTGAGGCAGTCAGTTGGTTTTACCCTGCTGTGGACAAGCTCAAATTTTGAAACATTTTCTAAGATCAGTTAAAATAATGTAACTTTTTAGCATAATGGCTGAGACTGAAGAGTTCTCAAATTCTTTTTTTTTTCCTGTGTTTGCACATCCTTTCATTGTTTCCTTTTTTCATTCCTCTTCATACTGGCACAGGGTGCCCAGAGAAGCTCTGGCTGCCCCTGGATCCCTGGAAGTGTCACAGGCCAGGCTGGACGGGACTTGGAGCAGCCTGGGACAGTGGGAGGTGTCCCTGCCAAGGCAGGTGTGGAACTGGATGAGATTTGAGGTCCCTTGAACCCAAACCACTCTGATTATTACTGAAAATACATCAGTTTGACTTGATGATCTTAAAGATTTTTTACAACCTTAACAATTCTGTGGTTCTATAAAAGGCAAATGACTGCATTAAAAACACACTTTAAACATTGAAATCTCTAAATTAAAGACTGGGATTTCAGTAAAAACCATGAATTTTTAGCGTAAGAACAGTTTTTTTAAACTATTTTAGCAATGGCTGTAGATCATTTTGGAGAAAACAAAAAAAAATATGTCAGCCAGGGCTGGTAAATACAAACAGAAAAACCTGAACACCTGACAACTTCAATACTTTTGTCATCCAGTTCTTATCTGTTGTTTCACATTTTATTTGTTTAAGTTGATAGTGGACAGCAAGTAATATTTAACAGAAATAATTTTTTGCACTGACATAATGCAGGAGGCTTGGGAGAGAAGCAGTGCATTATAGTGATTTTTCAGCATTCTTTGGGAAGAAATGATTGTATCAGAGACTGGGATTTATTTTTAGGCAGTAAAGCCTATTTGGGTGCATTGGGGTAAAATGGGATTGCAGTGGTAGGGAAAACATCCTGATGAAAACTCACTGGGCTTGGTGAATTAAAATGTTTTTCTCCCAGGCAGGGAATCATTTCAAGAGATTTGGGGAGGCATCCACGGCTGCAAACAACTCCTAGAGAGCATCCAAAGTCCTTTTGGCTCCCCGTGGAGGGAGGAAACAGCCAGAGCAAACTTCCAGGGGCGTTTTCCGGGAGCTGGATGTTGGCAGCTGTGTGGCTCTTCTGCACAAACACGCCAAAGGTCGGTTTGAACAGAGGCTCCTGGATTTAGGGGGTGGTTTCATGGAATCACTGGGTATGCTGGGCACCATCCTGATTTCCAGGTGTTTTTTCTCCCTGCGTGACAGTTTTTGCTGTGTAATGTTTGTGGGTTTCATCAGACCCGGTGTGCACAGCCTTGGGGTCACAGTCTGGCTCTCACAGCAGCTCGGAGCTGGCAAAGCTGTTTCCAACACCAGATCTGAAAATTTCCATCAGAGCTGCGTGACTGGGTAGAATCCTGGAATTTTTAAGGTTGGGAAAGATCTCCAAGGCTCTTGAGTTCAACCATTAACGAGGCACTGCCAAGGCCACCACTGACCCGTGTCCCCAAGCGCCACATCCACATGGCTGTTAAATCCCTCCAGGGATGGGGACTCCACCACTGCCCTGAGCAGCCTGTTTGGAGCCTGACCACCCTTCCAGTGAAGAATTTTTCCCAAATATCCAATTTAAACCTCCACTGGCACAACTCCGGGCTGTTTCCCCTTGTCCTGTTCCTGTTCCCTGGGAGCAGAGCCCGACCCCTCCGGCCATCCCCTCCTGTCAGGGAGTTGTGCAGAGCCAGAAGGGCCCCCCTGAGCCTCCTTTGCTCCAAGCTGAGACCCCCCAGCCCCTCCAGCTGCTCCTCCCAGGATTTGTTCCCTGGTGATCGCTGTCCATGGCCATGAAACAAACAGCACACGGGCTCTTGAGACCATGGAAGGGAATATTCCGGCTGCTTCGGTGCCGGGAGGATCATCTCCCATGAGGCTGCTGTTACATTTCCAACATCAAAGATGGGCTTTGCTCCATTACACAGCTCCAGGCAGAGCTACAAATACATCCTGCATCACCTGGAGCCTTCCAGGGAGCTGTGCCGGGAACGGGGCGCGCTCACCCGGCAACAGCAGCGGCAGGACGGGGATAGGGATAAACCCTAATTCGAGTGGAAATGAAACGCCAGACCAAAAAATCAGAAAATGTGGAATGGATTTTCAATGAAAACAGTTAAATCTCTGCTATTTGGTTTTAATTTTTTTTACTAATTTGTTTTCAATCTTTTTTTTTTTTAAAGAACGTTGCTAAATAATTCAATAGAATTTCACTGAAGTCTTCAGAAATGTTTGTTTGTCCTGAATTTGCCACCTTTCTGCTGGAGAACCAGGGATTTTGGAAAAGTCAACTTGGAAACTGTGCTGAGGAACCTGTCTGATGTTGGTTGTTCCTGTGGAAAACCAGAGAGGGAGAACAGCTCTGGAGAAACGTCCAGTCTTTGGTTTGGATTTGAATGGCTCCAATTATCGACCCACCAGGCTCTGCCTGTCTGAGGCTGTTGTTGTGTTTCATCTCAGATTTGACCTTAAAAAAACCCCCTTTTTCTGGAGAAGAAAGTGATGCTTTAAAAGTACTGCATGAAAACCAATAGCAGGTGATGAAATCTGCAAAAGAGAATAATCCTGAATATTTCTCCCGGTGACATTTTGTCCAGTTATCTCTGTTGCTGCAGTTGTTCCACATCTATCCCAAAGCTGATCCTGGCTGGAAAGAGGCAGATAAACCCAACAAGAAGAGCCCTAAATGATGGAAAATCCATTGGCAGCACCAACCTGTTGGAGTGCAGAGGCAGTGCCAGGTCTGCAGGAAGCTCGGCATTTACTCAGAGCGAGAAAATCTGTACTGCAAATAAACCGAGGAATGTTTTCTTTGGCTTTCCCAGTATTTGTTCCATAACACAGGTTTATTTTGAAAGAAAACAATGCCATGACACAGCCCGGCCTTGTTTGCCTTTGGAGCATCGTTGCTGCACTGGGCAGGAGCTAAGGAGGAGGGTGACAGGAATATAACGAGAGGGAAATGCTCTTCCTGTGGTGTTTTAGGTTTGCATTGGAAGGGACCTTAACGTCCACTTTGTTCCACCCCCTGCCACGGCAGGGACACCTTCCACTGTCCCAGGTTGCTCCAAGCCCTGTCCAGCCTGGCCTTGGACACTTCCAGGGATATTTTGGATACCCTACTCATTTATTTTTTAGTGATGTGTAACACAAAGTCCTGACAGGGAAATCTTGCTGCCTTTTACAAGTCATGAATCCATCTCGTGTTATTTGGGATTTGGAGAGTTTTCTTTGGCCGTGCTACAAATCCCAGTGATTGGGTTTAACGGTTGGACTTGGTGACCTCAGAGGTCTTTTCCAAGCCAAATGTGATTCTATGTTTCTGTGGAATGGGAGAGCCAAGATGGATCCATCACTCCTGCATTCTCAGGGCAGAGTCTGTGTTTGGACAAGATTTCTCCTCTCAGATGTCTTCTGGCTGTGAGATGCACCTCAGCTTCCTTCTAAAAAACATCACTGTGCTGGTTGTGGAGTGACCTGGTGGTCCTGGCTGAATAATCCAAGGAGAGGATAGGTTGTGAGAGCTGCCTGTGAGGAAATTGGGTGTCTCATGGAGTCCTTTGACAGGGAACAACAGATCTGGCTTCTCCCTCTGCCTGGTTTGAGGCACTAAACGTGCTCAGCTGGATGCTGCCGTCCAAATTGAATAGTAAATAATTTACTTAAAGGCAGGCAAAACACAAACACCGACCCAGGCTGTGAAAAGAGCCACTTGATCCTGACTCAATTGGACACGAATGGCAGGGGAAATTTGCAGGAATAGTTTCAAGCCATGTGTTGCCAGGGAACAGTCTGGTCTCCAAATCACATTATCGATATCTCGGGGTAATAACAGCGAGGAGCAATTGAGGGCAGCGATGCAGGGACACGGCTGCTGCTCCCATCTACGTGGGCTGTGAGTCCAAAGCCACCCTTGGTTATGGAATGGGATGGAATGGAATGGGATGGAATGGAATGGAATGGGATGGAGGGACCTAAAGGTCATCCTGGCTCATGTCAGGTAGCTTCTGTTCAAACAGGTCCATGTGGGCCAGGAGATTTGTGTAACATGTTTAGTTTCACACTTGTAAATATAAATTCACCTGCTACAGCCTGCCTGGGCCAATCCCTCTGAAGTTTTCTGAATTTTGGGCAGGAAAGGCCCATTGGCATGGGATCCTGTGTCCTTGCTCTTCGAAGGCAGGAGGGGGAATCTGGGGCAGGGCAAAACTGCTGCCTGCCCCTCCAGTCTCATCCCTAAAACGTGAGATCCCATCGAGGAAGCTGAAGGGCAGATCCCACCTGCAGAAAACCCCTCAGACCCTGGGGACCTTCTGTCCTCCTGGAGCAACAAATCCCCCAGTAAGAGATCAGTTCTTTAGGGGCCTGTAATCAATTTTGCTCGTTATTCCGGGTAATGGAATTAAACCGCTCGTGATTCACTCTCCCAGCTGACACACTGTGATTCCAGGGGCTGATAAATCTCGGGCTGTGTTTCCCGAGCAGAGGAAGGATGGCTGTAAGCTGGGATGCTGCCATCCATCGCCTCTGTGGGCTTGGTTATTATTCCAGGATCACGTTGGGGCCGCGTCCTGGCTCGCTGTTAACAGCAGGATTGATCAGCGTTGCTCTTTTGCTGCCTGAGCTGTTGGTAATGAGGCGCTGGCTCGACGCAGGTGGTTCCAGAGAGTGGAATTCATCATCTCCAACTTGAAGCTCTGAGCCCAGCCCTAAATGATCCCGTTTTGTAGCCAACAGAGGAAAGCCAGGTGTCTTCTTTGCTTGATTTCTATTTATTTTGACAGCTTTTTAGCAGCTGTTGGTGCAGAAATTCCCTTTGAGACACCTTTTAAATGGCTTCATCTGCCCCAGTGAAAACTGCCCAGGGTCTCTGCACCCTCAGCCTTGGCATGGAGAGGTTTCTTTTGGGACTCCACTCTTCCAAAACTGAGAAGCACCTTTGGCACACAAAGAATGATGCTCCAGCCCTTCCCAGCTGGGTCCCACTCAACGCCAGCAAAGCCACGAGGAAGCTCAACAGACTAAAGCAGCTCAAGGAGCTGGAACCTGAGCACAGAGCTGCTCCAGCCTGTCCCTGATTGATATTTTCCACATTTTCAAAGACAAGAGAGGCCTCTGAAGGTCTTTGCCATGGACCTTGGCCCCCAGCAGCATCCCCTGGCTCTCTCAGCCACCTCCAGCAGGTGCACGGGGCTTTCACCTCCTCTGGACCTTATTCTAAATTTAAAAAGAATTCAAGTTACAGTCTCAGGATTTTTTGCACACCTTGTTTTGTCGCTCATTAAGAATTTCTTCTCTTTAAACAGCGAAAAGACCTCAAAGCTCTGAGCAAGCAGAAAAGAGAAAAACAGGGCACATTCCCTCTAGGGAAGGGTCTGGAGCACAATTCCTGTGAGGAGCAGCTGAGGGAGCTCGGGGGGCTCAGCCTGGAGCAAAGGAGGCTCAGGAGGGAACCTTCTGGCTCTGCACAACTCCCTGACAGAGGGGGCAGCCGGGGNCTCTGCACAACTCCCTGACAGGAGGGGGCAGCCGGGGGGGGGTCGGGCTCTGCTCCCAGGGAACAGGGACAGGACAAGGGGGAACAGCCCCAAGTTGTGCCAGGGGAGGTTTAATTTGCATATTAGGGAAAATTTCTTCATGGAAAGGGTGGTCAGGCATTGGAACAGGCTGCCCAGGGGAGTGGTGGGATCACCATCCCTGGAAGGGTTCAAAAATCACGTGGATGTGGCACCTGGGGACATGGGTCGGTGGTGGCCTTGGCAGTGCCTCGTTAATGGCTGGACTTGATGGTCTTAGAGGTGATTTCCAACCTAAATTATTCTAGAATTCTGATTTATAGCCTGCATCTCACTCTT
>VYZT01038931.1:1314-15456 GCA_013400735.1 Pomatostomus ruficeps | reverse complement strand
AAATGAACAAATATTATATAACTCATCTCATATACTAATGCTTAGCAAGGGAACTCTTGCTGAGTACTACCCACCTGAAAAGAAAGCTTACAGAAGATGAAAATGAAAATGGGAACATAAACAAGTGAACATGGTGGAAAGGCTGTCCAGCATGTCACTGGCGTGCACACAATGAAATCCACCTTCTCCTAGTCCCAGTTCACTAAGCTGTGACAATGTGGTAGTTAAGGTGCACATGTAATTAATTGTATTAATGAAGGAAATGTGTCTAGTGTGAGTGGGAATAGATGTGGTGTCATCTGACTGGATATGGCTTTCTCCACCATAGTCTCCACTTCAAATCCGTGGAGATTTACCTTCTGAAGACTATGTCTGCATTTGACCACACGAATTATGCCTTAAAGTCCTTGATTTACATTGAGTAGACATAGTTCTTGATTATGAATGAATACTAGAGCCACCAGCTGAGATGTAGCTCCCAAGTTAGGTAGTGTGGGTTCTCCTCTGAGTGCTCTTATTGCAAAATAAGGATAGTTACTTGCCTTCTAGGGAAACTACGACCTAATGTGATTAAAAACACGCTGAGAACTTTAGATGGAGAATGTTAATGAATTATGGTTTCCAAAGCCCCACATACTGAGAACTGGATACGTAAACACTTGAAACATCTCTTGACTGTGTGCAATTCTGTATGAGATTGACTGCCTGCTTTGCTAATTTGATATATCCTTTAGAAGTAGCCAGAAATATTTTTGCAGGTTTATTCATCTATCTTTCTCCTGACCTGTGATCTGTGAAGCAGAGGGAGTAGCAACCTTATGATATCCCCCTAAATCATGTGAGATGGGGGGAGGGTAGGTTCAGTGTTGTCCTGAGTTTTGCAGTTTTTCAATGTTTCTCTTTGCTGTAGTACTTTCTCACGCATGCTGTTGTAAACATGGCCATGTTTTTGCTAACTGTCCTTGTTGTTTTCATTCTATTTTCTTAGGTGGAGACGTGATAAATTTTTCCTTTGACCAGTGTAATTGAGGGGTGGTAATTTCTACCTCCAATCCACAGTGATTTCTAAGAACATATAAATAAAGGTCAGAGGGTTCTGCCCTCACTCTCTTAGCTCTCTCTTGGCTCTCTTGGCTCTCTCCTTGCTCCTCGACCTGGTCAGCTACATGTGTTTCCTTTGTATCCGAACAGTGCGACAGTTCAGTGTGTTTNCTCTCCTTGCTCCTCGACCTAGTCAACTGCGTGTTTCCTTTGTATCCGAACAGTGCGACAGTTCAGTGTGTTTGTGTGTGTTTCATGTCTGAAGACAGACACACGAAGCAGAGTAGAAGCCATTTGGTATAGACTGGAAAGCTTTTTACACACCTGCTTGTGCTGGTTGGAAGGTAAACCAGTGGGAGGAATTAACCCCACACAAATACCTTGTGAAAGATTTGAAGTTGGTGCTACAATTTAATAGGCAAATACAATAAAGGCAATAGTTCAGAAATACTGGTTTAAACTGACAGAGTCAGAATGCGACCTGACACCCTCTTGGTCAGGGTAGTGGTAGCAGTCCAATTAAATGGTGATTGCACTGGAGTGATGGATGTGATCTTGTCAAAGCAGTGATCCCATGGAAAGGTCTGGTCCTTCTCTGAAGGTCCAGTGGGTGTTGTTGTGTCCTGAACCCCAGATTATATAGAGGCAGGAATGTTCGGTACCTCCTCCAGGGCAGGGAATTTCACAATGGGCTGATGTAATTCTGTGAGCCATTTTGGGGATTCCTTGATGGCCTGTTAGCAGAGGTGACCCCCTCAGGGTTGCTACTGCTTCCCCAGAAGGAGTTGTCCCAGTTGAGTCATGGTGAAGGTAGAGAAACACTGCTCCACCAATCCTAACAGTTCATCAGAAGGTAATGTAGTTGGTTACCTTTGCTAACACCCCATATTGTAACCCAGGACACTGCTTGATCAGAGAGAGGCTGCTAGATTTGGGCAAGAACAGATGGTATTTAATTTCTAATTGCTTTGATATTGGAAATATGACAGATTTAATGTTAGCATTGCTGTTGAGGCTGTTTTATGAAGCTCTTACTCTTTCTGATAGATGAAATGGAGAGATTGTCTTCTGCCAGCACAGCATGAATGTTTAGGATAAAATCCTGGCTGATAGCTACTCTCATGTTACTGGACTTCTATCTTTTCCCCCTTCTGCTCCCTTCCCATCCCATTAAACTTTTTTTTTTTTCTGTGTGCCGTACTGTGGACTTTAGGGAAGTCTGCTCACCATATAGCTCTGAACATTGCAAGCTTCTTGGAGCAGTGCACCAAAAGGATGTAAGCTGCAGGCTATTAGATTTCTAAAGGGCAAGAAGGAAAGCTGCAGTTCATGTCCATCAAACTAATACTTTCTCTGAAGGAATTAGTTCTGTAGATGTATGTGAAATTAGTAGGGACGGATTGTTTGATTTTTGTTTTGCATAATCAACATCAAAAACCTGTTTCTTAAATTCTGGTACCTATTACTGTCAATGGCACTATTCTGAACCAGACCTCTGGGGATTAAGTGGGAGAGGAAGAGAAAAGTGGGGGAAAAGGCAACTGTCTCTTTAACATTCCAGTGAATTGGTAGATCATATCTTCTTTGGCATATCTTACTTATAAAGTGTTCTATAATCTAGCTGGTTAATTAGGGAGCATATATGTGTGTGTACTTCTATTTTTAAAACTCACCCTATGTGATATAAAGCCATGGGACAGATGAGCATCACAAAAATTAAATCATGCACCTGAGGCTATAGAGGTTGTCAGTATCTCTACTGAGATTATAATTTGAGCTCCTCTCTCTGTCGGATTTCAGTCCCTTAAAGCATGCAGCATGTTATCCTTAAAGAACTGACAAAAGTTGAAATCTGCTTTGTATTATAATGGGAAAACCAAGAAATTATTAATAAAAATTGCCACTGAATGGTCTTAATTTTATCACTGCCTTTGTAAGTAGGTACTTACTAGTTCTGAATGACACTACTCTTAATTTCAATAATTTAAATTATCACCCTGATTCAGTGAAGTACTGCTAAGTTTAAGTGCTTTGCTAGATAGAGGTCTGCATTCATTCCAGGCATTACAGACCACTTCTTTTTTAAATTACTCCTCCTTCATTAACTGTCTTCCCATTATTAGGTCATATTGTCCTGGAAGAAGTCTCATGTTTTACTAATTTAGGGAAGAATTAAAAAGAATTTGGTTTTTTGTTCATGAAATGCAAATAAGTATAACTGATAGTAATAAGAGATGAAGAAGAATAAGTCTAGCAGTGCCTTTCAATGTCAGTTTATACAAGTATCTTGTATGATTGAAATTTCTCTTGTAAATGTAAAAGGTGACCATGTTTCAGTGCTATAGTTTATCTGTGTTTGCTTTTGCTTCAGTTTCAGACGTTTGATCTACCGCTCCATCTCTTTTCCCCTTTTTTGTTTAAATTCTAAGACAAAATATATTGATAGACAGTCCTAGAAAAACAAGAAGAAGTTCAAATATGAGTAACAATAACAGCACCTGGCCTACCAATGTATTTAATCTTTGTTCCATGGTAGAATTTAACTTCAAATAAGCAAGCAAATAGGATTGGCTATTACAACAAATAATACAGCAATTTACTACCTTAACAAACGCTTATTACCTTGCAACAGATCAGGGAACTTCTCATATGTATTCTGTAGATGGTCTTACCATGGGTGACAATGGTTTCTAATTTTGCACCTTCCTCTGAGGAGGAAACCATGTTTGGTGCAGTTGGGTACAGCAGACATGATCAGCTCCTGCTCAAATGTTGCTTTCAGGTTGGGTGTTTACTGAATAACTGTTGTTTTGAGTTTTGCAGCTTTTCAATGTTTCTCTTTGCTGTAGTACTTTCTCACGCATGCTGTTGCAAACATGGCCATGTTTTTGCTAACTGTCCTTGTTGTTTTCATTCCATTCTCCTAGGCGGAGACATGGGATGGATTTTTCCTTTGACCAGTGTGATTGAGAGGTGGTAATTTCTACCTCTAATCCACGGTGATTTCTAAGAACATATAAATAAAGGTCAGAGAGTTCTGCCCTCTCCTTTTGCCCTCTCTCTTTGGCCTCTCCTTTTGCTCGCTCTTTTTGGACTCTCTTGTGGCCCTCCTCTTTGGCTCCTCGGCCTGGTTCGGGTACGTGTGTTTGTGTCCATTCAGTATAGTAGACATCCACAGAATAACCATCTCCCCTGGGCCCTGGGGAGCCCTTAAGGCTTCTCTACATGCTCAGAGCCACCAGATACCCGGTTCACAGCGTTAAATTAGAGGATCTCTGGGAAGCCCAGTGCGTGACTGGAGTCAGCGGCATCAGGAGCAGCACAGACAGAGGCGTGCAGATAGAAATGGCAAGGAGGAGGTGGGCAGGGACTGTAGTGGGGATGACTGGAAGAGAGGAGCAATGGCCAAAAGAGAGAGGAAGGAGGAAGGGTAGTGGAGAACCTTGCTCCCAGTGCTTGGCGACCTCTGCTGCTCCTTATAGTGGTTTAGCTTGTTTCCATGGTCATACTCTTGAACTCACACGTTTCTTTGAAGTGCAGCTTCACAAAGTAAGAACAGGATTGCAATTTACCTTCAGTACTCTTTTACACTCTTCAGTAATGTTTCAAGTACTGCGAGTGCTCAATCCCTCTAAAGGGTTAAGGATCATATCATTGTTGCAAATTTAGAGTTAAAACCATTTTCCAAATTCTTTGAAACACCTAGTTCTACACAAATTAAGTCATTATTTGGCATATGAAAATCATTTAAATCATTTACTGTGGTAGAGTAAAATAAAAAACTATGTGAAATTATTTTTGTGCCATATTGACTGCATTCAGTAAATAGCTGAAGTAAAACTGATGCCATGTGGGTTTCCCTCCTTATTAGCAAAGTTAATTACATGCCACAGTAAACTGATTTCCCAGAATTTTAAGTTACTTATTTCTCTCATGAAGACAATGAGATTCTACGTTACATACAGAGAAAGAGATTAAATAGTTAAAGAAAAACAAAAAACAAAACCAAAACAAAACAAAAAACCAAACAAACAAACAAACAGAAAAAACCAAAACAAGCAGAAAACCACCAAAGGCCTGCTTTGGCAGAGAACTTGTGTAAATATTGAAAGTGTTTTCTGGGCTTGAAATAATTGATTACATATTTTAAATTTGTGATAATCTTTTACAGAAGTCTTTTTTCCAATACACTTGTATTTCTATAATGCTGGTGACTGGGCTTGATCCTAAGCCACCTCTTTCATACATGTACATCCACTTCCCCCATGATTTACACCTGCATGTATTAAAATTATCAGCTGCAGAATTCAGCTGACTTTGCATGTTTGAAATATTAGTCCATTTAACAGATTTCAAAGCATTCTTCATTATGCTCAAAGTACCTTAAAACTCCTACTTTCCTTGCAGAAAGCTTCCCCCCCCCCGAAAAAAAAAGGCAACATCATTTTCCAATAACTTTATTTGTTTATTCATTTATCTTGCACAGAAAGAACGCTCTTATCTTTCTTGCTGCTTTTACATTGCCCTGTAATGGAAAATGTAATTTCTGTAGTTCCATGTTAAAAGGAGATGATAGCAGAAAACTGGGAACAGGTTCCTTTTTCATATCAACATCCCTGAGAGAATACTGCAATTTCTCTTGCTTTCAGACAAGATGTTTACCCTGTGGTGTGTTTATTCATCCAATGTGTTTCCTCAGCATCTGGATCTTGTGCAACCTCCCATGGGAAATTTACCAGAACTGCATAGGAAAGATAGAACTAAACTAAAAAACGGTTATGAAATACCAGTTATAAACATAAATGCAATGCAAAATCTTGGAGATAATATTTTCCTCCAGAGATCTTGCAACAACTGCATTATTAGGGATCATAAGTTCTATAAGCTACAGGCTGACTTCATCCTGCTGCATGACAGCTGAATAGAGGCTGGAAGAGGAGACTTTGCTGTTGTTATACGTTTAATGTGTTGCATTTTTAAGCATCTTGATTTGAGAGAATAACTATCAAGGACTTCAGATAAAACAATGCTCTCTAAAAAGTTTCCCTTGGCTTTATCAGAAATGATGACTGAATTGAAAGTAGCAAACTGAACCTCTGGCTAGCTATATCTTCATTTACTTTATGTTGTTTTCTATTTGATAAATTTAATCTCATTGGTCTCCAGTGGCCAGTGTTATTTTGTGACGATCACAATGGTTTTTTAAAATTAACTGTGCTAGTTGGAAGGTAAACCAGTGGGAGGAATAAACCCCACACAAATGTCTTGTGAGAGATTTGAAGTCGGAGCTACAATTTAATAGGAAAATTACAATAGAGGCAATAGGGCAGAAACACTGGCTGCAACTGAGAGAGTCAGAATAGGACCTGGCACCCTGTTGGGCAGGGTGGAGGTAGAGGTCTGATCAAATGGTGGTTNTGGTAGAGGTCTGATCAAATGGTGGCTGCAGTCCCGTTGGAGTGATGGATGTGGTCTTGTTGAAGCGGTGATCCCGTGGGAAGATGTGGTTGTCCTTCTCTGTAGGTCCAGTGGTGGATCCCCTAAATCCCCAAACCTCGAGATTATGTACCCTCAAATCCAGGCAGGAATTTTCCGTACTTCCTCCAGGGCAGGGAGTTTTGTAATGGAAGGATGTCATCCTACAAGTCACGGAATATTTCGGGGAGTCCTTGATGGCCCGTTAGCAGAGATGCCCACCCTCAGGCTAGGCGTAGTTATCATATCAAAACAAAGAGAACATTGCACCCAGCTCATAGCTGGGATATGCAGCTGTTACAAATGACCCAGCATTAACAGTTCATCAGAAGATGATGTAGGTGGTGGTAGAATACATACATTGCTTACACCTTACACTGTAACCCAAGATATTCATTTACATTGATTTTTTTCCCCCCAGTCTTACTTCTCAGCATTGAGACCACCATTAAATGCTTCACATTAATCACATCTGAACCTGTTTTCTTTGGTCTCTATCCATTTGAAGCGTCCTGAAATGGATATTTCACTCATGCTGAGCAGAGTGAAAGGGTTTTTGTAGTCTGTACCCACAATGTTCTTTGCCTTTTCTGCAAAAACATGACATATTCAGTAGTAATATCATCTTGGGTTGAGTGAAAGGGTTTTTGTAGTCTGTACCCACAATGTTCTTTGCCTTTTCTGCAAAAACATGACATATTCAGTAGTAATATCATCTTGGGTTGAGTGAAAGGGTTTTTGTAGTCTGTACCCACAATGTTCTTTGCCTTTTCTGCAAAAACATGACATATTCAGTAGTAATATCATCTTGGGTTGTGCATTTGTATTGTTCTATATTCTGTATTAGTTGCACTGATCCTCACTGTTTGAATTTAACATCTCATGCTTGTTTAAAGTGAATGTCATCCTATTTTTCCAGTTTGTCTGGGTAAATTTAGATAAACCCCATGTAAGGCCCCAGACAACTTGCTTGGCGAGGTTTTCAAAAGGGCTTATGGTTGTTCATGTACTCTGAGTTAGATGCATGGGAGAAACACTGACAAGATATACTCAAGAGGGCAAAACAACACAAAAGACTTCACTGGCAACTTTAGAAAAACAGAGAAACTTTGGGAAGAGTTTTAGTACAACATTCAATCAACACAAAACACTTCCCAAAGCATTAACTTGACTCATTCAACTTCGCAAACTCTAAGCCCACTCAATTTTAAGTTACTCAAAAATTCCAAGAAGAGGGAATTAGAAGAAAAAGAAAGACAAAAGGACAGAAAATACAGAGAAAAGCACACATGTAGTTACCAACTCCTGGATTCCAGCAGTGTTCCGACAAAACTTCCAAGAGGAGGTAGGATCAAAACATCTGATTGCCTCGTATTAAGGTTGAAATACCCCTCAGCCTTCCTGGGCCCTTCCCGCAGGTGAGGCTTTGGTCATTTGGCCACTCAGGAGGCAGGCTGGCAGCCACTTCTGGTCCGGGATACAGGTTTATTAATGTTTGAGGTTGTTCTATGAAGATTATTCTATTTATTTGTAGATTTTAAGAATGTGATTATTTTAGATCATTCAGTTTTTGGTCTTTTGAGAATAATGGGATTGAAGATGAACCTTGTGCCAGGTTGGGTGTTTTGCTTGATCATGGCCTAGGGTGTGCAGTGTTTTGTGGTTTAATATGTGATGAATGAGAACTGATTTTTTTTCTGATCTCTTAGAGATTGCTGAATCTTCACTGAGGTATTTCTACTTTGTGGTATAGTGAGGGTATGACTTCCTCTTCATTGCTTGTGATCCCTCTAGCTATTCCTAAATGTTGCAGCTCACGCTTAGAAACTGTTGCTTTTTTTTCATTCCAAGTAAGAAGGCTTATGATTCTTTTTATTAAATAATGCTTTTGTTGTTTATGGACTTTGGAATTTTTTCCTTGATTAAGTCAATATGTTTGTGCAATTTTACCACCGCATGTATGATTTTGGTTTTCAGTTTTATAAATTATTTATGATTAGATCAGACTGTTTATGGGATGTAGAAAAGTGCATTAAGACAGGATATTACTGAGTTGCTTTTCACCGTAGAAGCTGAAGCCCCTGGGAGAGACAGGAAATTGAAATTTTCTTAGTCAAATTTTATAAAATATATTAGGGCTGTTGCATAAACTTCTGTAGATGATTAATGGCATGATTACTTTTCAGATAGTTATCTTGTTGAGACAACATAGTTAGGATAACAATATTTCCTGATCTTTTGTTACATTGTCTTCTATCACTGTATGGTGAGTAGTTCTTGTTTTCATGAAGCATAAGATTATTTCTTTAATTTGCTTTTTTTTTTGGTAGTAGGCAATTTTTTTTTCCCTCATTAGTGGTATAGTGTATTTTCACAGCCTTGACAATACTGTATGCAGAAAGTTTTATCTACATTACGTGGGCTTTGCTTAGGAAGTTGTCATGTTTTAAGCCCAGCTGGCAGCCGCTTGGTGAGCCCCCCACATTCCAGTGGAATGGGAAGAGAATCAGAAGTAACCACTGTAGGTTGAGATAAAAACAGTTTAATAATTGAAACAAAAGTAAAATATAATAATAATAATAGTATATAAAAATGATGGTAATAAAAGGGGTAAAAAAACAAAAATGAAAACCGAGTGATGCGCAATACAACTGCTCACTGCAATTAAGCAACGCAATTAATGCCAGACCTCTCTTCCAGATAACTGCCCCAGTTTATGTACAAGGCATGACATCTATGGAACATCCTTTTGGCCATTTCAGGTCACCTGTTCCAGCTGGGCGCCCTCCCAGCTTATTTGTGCACCTCATCCCTGGCAGAGCATGAGACACAAAGCTCTTTGCTTGCGATAAACCCTACTTAGCAACAACCAGAACACCAGTGTGTCATCAGCATTATTCTCCTACTGAATCCAGAACACGGCGTTGTACCAGCTACCGAGAAGAAATTAAATTACGCCCGATGAAACCAGGGCCATTTCTACCCCTTATTTTGTACCATTTATATCATGCCAAGTCTCATGCTTCTAATACTCTGTCACCTTCCCTGTTTATTTACTTTGATGGCTATACATACAGCCATCATTCCCATAGTCTATGGAACACCTCCGTCAAATGTCCACAAAAATGTCTGGTGAATTGATTTAGCCCGTGACTTTGACCTCCATTCCTGTTAACAGTCTTTTTTTCAAGCAGGAAAGATTGTGTGTGTTGGATTGTTGTACGTAGCACACTGAAGTCAATTCTGAAGCCATTACTGCTGCACTTGTTCGGTTTTATCAAAGTTCATTAATGTGGCGGTGAGAGGGAATTCAGGTTCATATACCCCAGAATGTCTGTTTTTAAGAGAGATACCCCAAGGTGCTCAGTGTGGTGATGCACATGGAGCCACTACAGAAGTGACAATATACAGTGTTATATACTTATTACCATCAGTTATTAACATCTTACGGTTTAATTTATTGGCTCTTCTCACCCAAAAGCAAATCCTCTTGAGGCACACACTGGACTTCCCCATCCTCCTGGATTACCCATCACCTGGGTGGTGGCACAAGATATTTCCAGTCATCCGGTGGTTGCTTCCACCATCGTGAGCGGATGGCGTTTGCCTTTGGGGTTTTGGTGGAGCAGGACATACTCAATCTGCCAGGCCTCTTGGGTACATGAGCATCTATGTGACATATTCTCCACCTGGGCATCAGTCGTGCCACAGTGGGGCAGCCCAGATGGGTTTTCCTCTACGTTGATAGTTATTCTGCTTCTGTTGCAGAAGAGTTAAACTATTGGCCATTTTCCTCCTTAAGCCTCTCCAAAGACAGTTGGATGGCTTTCACCTCTGCAAACTGAAGAAATTCACCTTCTCCTTCAGCAGTTTCTCTCTCATTTGTTGTAAGGGATTCCACACAGCTGCTTTCCATCTCCGATGCTTTTCCACAAGATGGCAGGATCCATTAGTAAACAAATTATATTGCATCTCACTTTCTGGTAATTTATTATACAGTGGGGCATCTTCAGCACATTACCTTCTTCTCTGATGACGTTCAAAAATCTTTGCCTTCTGGCCAGCCTGTGATAATTTCTAAGGTTTCTGGAGAACTGGGGTATCATATCTGAGCTTTTTGTGTGATTAGTGCAACCCTCGCACTCCATGTACAGCATTTGTTGCATGATGTGTAGAGGAGACCCTTGTTTTGAACATCCAACCCAAGACAGGTAACCAAAAGGAGCTGTGTTTCAGTACTAATCACTTCAGCAAGCAGCTCAAAACCCTTCATAAGCTGCCAGTACCTCTTTTTCAGTTGGAATACAGTGAGCTTCAGATCCTCTGTTTCCCCAACTCCAATAATATAGAAGTCAACCTCAAGTCTTCCCTGGTGTGTTCTGCCAGAGGATGGTAGGGCCATTCTCTCCAGTTGCGCTATAGGGCACATTTTTACATCTTGCCCTGTTCAGACTGGCCCAAGGGCTGCTGCTTGATTTATTTAAAGGCTTGTCATTACTCAGGGCCCCATTTGAAATCATTCTTATGTGTCATTTCATGGAGTGAAGTGTTTGGATGGCTTACTGTCAGACTAATTTGGAATGTGCATTCCCCAAAATTCTACAATGCCTAAAAAACCCTTAGGTTTCTTTCTTTTTAGTTGGTGGAGACATGGTTGTTATCTTATTATTCACATCCACTGAGATCTGATGATGTCCATATTTCCATACTCCTTTGCAGATCCCATTACCTGTTTGTATAGAGCAAAACCTGCTTTCAGGAGAATTTAGAATATTTTCTTCCCATTCTCCAAAACTTCAGCTGTATTGCCCCATATGATAAGAGCATCAATGCTCTGCAGGTGTTCCAGAGCTTCACCGTGTTCTGGCACAATCAGGACCAGATGAGGTGGTGCCATGGTAGGGTTGTGTTCCCACCCCTCGGGCACTTGATTCCAGGTGTACTGGACACCACTCCAGGTGAAAGCAAACTGTGGCCTGCACATTTTTTCCATCCCGCTTCCTCATGGCCTCTGTCTCTGTGGTCCCACAGGTAAAATTCTTAAGTGTACCCTGTGGCAGGTAACTTCCATATCCTGTTTCTTGATCAAAAGGTTGCCTGCTCACATAAACTCGCTGAATTGCTGGAACTTCCCGGACAGTTTCTCCAAAGCCAAGATGAGAAAAAAGAAATACTGTCTTCATGTTCCTGGATTTGACTAATAGCTTCATCCACTGCTGGTAACACATCATCTTTCTAAATTAATGTTGGCAATGGGCTGTCTTGAACTGATGGTGCACTCTTTACAAATTTCTACCACATGGATTGCACACAGAGGACTTCGTCCGGGTCTGTGGGGAATTGCACATTGTCCAGGCCATAATATATCATTTCTCACATGCCTGTTTCTCTCAGATATTGGATACCTTTCTCTATTGCCATCTATTTGCCTGGGTGACATGGAATATTGCCCTTATGTGTATACTTTTCCCTCACACTTCCACAGGAGGCTAAGGGCTTCAGAGGCTAAAGCCTTGTGTCTTTTTTCCCATCTCTTTGGTAATGCTTGGCTCCATAGCAAGTGATCCCAGTTGACTGGCTTACTTACCATCTAATCCCAAACTACTAGGCCTGTTGTCCCCAGCTAAAATCTTTTTGTATCTCCCAGAGCTCACTCAAACATAGGGATTGAGTGGTGATTGTCCCTTCTGTCTTCCTGTTCCTGTGATGGCCCTTGTGGTGGCCATGGTAACAGCACTGATAATAGCCCTTGAATAGCCCTTGTAATGGCTCTTTTGCTTCTAGCTTTTTTTTCCTGCACCTCATGGCAGAGCATGAGACACAAAAAATAACTCTACTTAGCAGCAACCAAAACATCAGTGAGTTACCAACATTATTTTCATAATGAATCCAAAATACAGCACTGTAGCAGCTACTGAGATGAAATTAACTCTGTCCCAAAAGAAATGAGGACAAAAGGAGATGTCACTGTTTACCTTGGCATCTTTTTATTGGTGCATATTCTTGTTTCAAATATCATATTTAGCATTTGTACATCGTTGCCATGATGTTATAATCATTAACAGTGTGTTGATGCTAGCAACACAGGAGGGGCCTGAAGATCTAAACTGAACGTACTGCTGAAAAATACAGGTTATTTGCAGACATGGGAATTTTTAATATCTTTATGTAAGTGACATACAGGAAGGTGAGGGGGTGTTATCGTATATATTTCTCAGTAAGGACATTGAATTATGTATTAACATAATTCATTGATAGCATTATTGAAACAAATCTCTTTCTGTTCTTTTTAAATAGCTTAATGCAGTTTTGGAAAACATAAATATGTAAAATGTGAATATTGTTTCAGTACTTAGTAATTCAAATCTGCTAACTTATTTTCAGGACATTTTTTTACAACACAGCTCTGAGCATGAAAAATTTCAGCTTTTTTAATGAACTTAGAAAACCTGTTTTAAAATTCTGTATGGATCTGAGGATGTGGCCTTCATGATATGGTCCTGCATTAGGTGGTTTTGCAGTCTTAAATAGCTAGTCTGGTTTTCTATGTGAGACAAGTTAAAAGCTATTGTGAGACAGGTTGGATCCAACAGCACAAGATCCACATGTGCGGTTATGTGCTGCTGAGTCAAAAGCTGATGAGATGTTGTACAATTGTGTGCTAATGCCAGAAGTACACTTGGACTCACAGGGATCATCGAAGTCCAACTCCTGACCCTGCACAGGAAAGCCCCAAGAATCGTGCCATGTGCCTGAGGGTGCTGTCCAAACANCTGAGGGTGCTGTCCAAACACTTCTTGAAATCTGCCAGGCTTGGTGTTGTGACCAGTTCTTGGGGAGCCTGTTCCAGTGTCCAGTCATCCTCTGGGTGATGAACCTTTTTTAATGTACAACCTAAACCTCTCCTGACACAATGCCATACCATTCCATCAGGTCCTGTAACCGGTCCCCAGAGAAAAGAGATCGGTGCCTGCCCCTCCCCTTCTCCTCACAAGGAAGTTGTAGACTGTGATAAGATCTCCCCTCGGTTTCTTCTCTAGGCAGAACAGTGCCCTCAACCGCTCTTCATATGGCTTCCCCTCAAGGTCCTTCATCATCTTTGTAGCCCTCCTTTGGCCACTCTCTAATAGCTTCATCTCATTCTTATTCTGTGCTGTCCAAAACTGCACACAGGACTCAAGGTGAGGCCAATACCAGTGCAGAGCAGAGTGGGACAATCTCCTCTCTAGACCAGCTGGTGATGCTTTGTCTGATGCACCCCAGGACAGGGCTGGCCCTCCTGGCTGATATTCAGCTTGCTGTAAACCAGGATCCCCAGGTCCCTGTCCGCAACGCTGATTTCCAGAGTCTATATGTGCATCCAGGTTTGCCCCATTCCAGGAGCAGAATCCGGCACTTCACCCTGTTAAACTTTATATAGTTGGTGATTGCCCAGGAGCACCATGGCTCTCAGTCCGGAGTACACTGACAGGTATTATCCCAAACTGGGTGTTGTTCCTAGCAGACAGTTTTGAATACCTTGCCATTTGGTCCCAATCAGAAAGAAATAAAAAATTATTTGAGAGGATAATTCTGCATCACTTAGTCTCCCCCCTTAGAATCATGGAACCATCAAGGTTGGAAGAG
>VYZT01038930.1:18541-29608 GCA_013400735.1 Pomatostomus ruficeps | reverse complement strand
TGGATGTCTGAGACACTGCGGTCTTCCACTGGCTCATGGAAATGAAGAACCTCTGCTCTGGAGCCTGGTGCACCTCCTCCTTTTTTTTTTTTTCCCTCTGATGTTGGTGTCTGCAGGGTTTTCTCTCTCTCACAGGTGTTGCTTGGTGTTTTTTTACCTTTTCTTAGAAAGGTTATCACAGAGGTTCCACCAACGTCACTGATGGGCTCAGCTTTGGGCAGTGGTGGGTCTGACCAGGAGCCTGCAGGGATTGGCTCTGTCAGACACAGGGGTAGCTCCTGGTGTCCTCACAGAGGCCAACCCTACAACACACCCTGGCTACCTCGAGCTTGCTTCATAAAACCAATGTGCGGTCACACTTCCCTCTTCAGTTTACTATTCCATCAATATAAATAGAGAAGGGTTTTCAAATATGACATATTTTATTACTAGCATCAAATAAACATGTGAAATCAATAATTCTTCCTGTCAACCACAGAAGTAAACCTGTTTTGAAGAGTAAAGGCCAAGTTTCTGCCTCAATTAGAGCTGTTACTCTGTCCCATGAATTCTATTCCTGGATTTCTATTCTTGGCTTTCTATTTCTGTATGAACTTGAACAAGTCACTTGTCTTCTCTCTGCTTAGTACTTGACAGAAGTTCTTTTGAGGTTAAAATCATTATTTAGTACATGCTAAGATTGCTATGTGAAAGGTCACTGCACAGGAATTACAATAATTATTTTTCACCATGAATTTAAACATGTTTACATTTTGAAAAGAAATCAAATTCATTAATATTAAATAATACAATGCATAGAAATATTACTTTATACATGATTAAGAGAAAATTGTCTTAGTATGCTTGGTTGGTGGAGTAAAATTTGAAGCATTCCAATAAAATAGGTAGATACACATATATTCATCTGGCACCTGTTTCACTGTTAAAGGAGAAGCTGCTGGCTGAGCATCCTCACTCTGTTCAAGGAGTCACACACACCACCTGAAATTTTAACTGCTAAGACCAGAGTCCCTTCACAGCAGGAGGCTCCAGTGAGCCAACTCCTTGCTCACACACACACTCACTCATGGACATGCTTCCTCCTTCTTTGGGCTTGACCTTAGGTTTCCCATGGCAGACACTCAGGCATCGGATTTATAAAAAATAAATAATTTAATAGAATGCTACAGCATCAGGTCACATCAAGCTGGGTGCCTCCAGAGACGGACAAAGAACAAAGAAATCCCCAGGCATTTATACCCTTACAAATTCTGCACCCACCCCTCATGCACTCTTCCCATGCCTTGTATGCTTTTCTTGGTCCAATGGTGATTTTTGATCTGGGGTCTTTTAACAACTTGTTGGATTCTTTCAATTTGTCTGTGCAAGCAGGTCATTCACGGTTCTTATCTCGTGGAGTTACAGCTTCTGCTGGCAGTTATAATGTGTTTATCTTCTTGTTTGCACTGCTGGTGCACCTGCTCTCTGGTAGAATATGGGAAACTAAAAAAGCCTTGGATCTGGGATAAACACTACTTAGCAACAACCAAACCATCAGTGCACTTTCAATGTTTTTCTTATGCTAAAGACAAAATACATGACTGTACTAGCTACTAGGAAAGTTACTACCAAAATTAATTCTATTCCAGATGAAAGCATATCTGGGTGTAAATTCACAGGCCGCAGACTAAGGCTTCACCAAACCAAGTTACTTATGCTAAGGAAGTAAAGCTAAGGCAAATAGCAAGCTAAATCACTAGTGTTTTAACTACGCAATTCATTCTACATAACATTTATTTAAGCTAAGCAACTAATATCGCTCAATGTTCACTTCTTGATCATTGCAGATGCCTCTCATTCACTTCTTAATTAGTCCTTTGCAGACCATGGACAAATATCAACTAGCTTCAACAGAAAAGGCTTTTTGTTGTTTTTCTAGCTCACCTATGTGGAATGCAGAGCTATAGAATGTCCCACAATCTCCAGAGCAAGAAGGCTGGAACTCTCTGTCTACCTTCTCAGGTACAAGAGGAAGAGGAAAGATGTGATATATCATCTTTGGTTATACCTTACAGTTGTTACATCACCTGCCTTTCCCCAAGAACAGGTCAAAACAAAACCAACAACAAACCAAAACCAACAATCCAAAACAAGAGAGAAACAAAACAAAACAAAACACATGGATCATACTATTGTCTACTTTGAATAACACATTTTCTGAACAGACTTTCAGTGCGCTGGTAAGAATTACAAGAAAGAAGCTTTTTGCACAAACACATTTAAGCAATGCTTTCGAAACACTTCACATTTCAAAAGCGGAGGCAAGACCAAAGAGCCATTAGATAGCTCCCATTTTCTGAAGTAACTTCGCAAATACTATGTTTGCAACAGTATATATCAGATTTACTATTTGCATGGACCTGAGGGGTTTTTGCTTATATGTGTCATTAATTCACCCTTCTCCCCGCTTCACTTGTTAGAGCTATCCTTCCTATTTCCCCGACTTTCCAATATTTTGCTTACAAACCTTCTCATTCTCCTATTGATAAAAGGGCTTTTGCACACTTAGTCACTGTCTTCAATGGACTTCTAGCCTGAATGTCACTGACCTTAGTGATGACATCAGAGGCTGAAACAGTTGGTCACTTTTCTCGCAATTTTGAAAGTATTAAGATCTCCTATAAAATCCTGGATTTTGTTAGCAGATTGAAGAGATACACAATAAAGCCACACCACCTGCAATATTATACAGTTGATCATCTGGTTGCTGCTCTGCTCCAAATATAGATTTAGACTGGTGATATTAGAGTTTGAAGAAATGCATTATCAGAAATTGTATCCCCAAAGAGAGATATTTATATACAGGCGATTCCTACTATAAATTCTTTCTTGAGCTTGTATTGATTGTTGTTGGAAGTAAAAAATTGGCTAGATTTACCTTCTTACTGCATCATCTGATGGGAAGCTGTATCTTCACTTGCACAGATGCTAAAGTGAATGAGCAGACAGATGACAGACAGGAAGACAGCCATTGCACTCAAAATGCAGATAGAAGACATAAACTCTATGCATGACAATACTGTAAGACAGTTGTTGACAACAAGGAGAAAAATGAGAGTATGAATAAGAAAAGTTAATTCAAATGTGCGAGGACAGCTTACAGTTACTCAGGAAGGAATTTGATCAGGTGTCATTCGAATTAATCAGCTTTGGCAAAAACTCTTCTTATCTGCTAATAATACACTTGTTTAAGAACTTGTTTTCCTTATTTTTCTTATTACAAAGACAGTGATAACTGGAGAAAACTGAGCAGATAAAATCTTAACCTCACTGAGTTTCTGAACTCACTGAGTATCTGTTCCTCTTCTGGGCCAGTATTTCAGCTGTTGTGCCCTTTACTTGGAGGTCTTCCATTCATATGCTAACCAGCTATTTCATTGGTGAGATCTAGTGTATCTGTACACTTCATTAAAGAAAAATATCCAATGGTTTAATACTACCAGCAAAATTGTACAAGATATCTTTTATTTAGTTATGATATTCATGTGCCAATAAAATATTTTACTAACTTAAAATAAAAACAGGCATTTCATGTACTCTGGATTTACAGCCTAAAAACCAAAGTAATATACTATCAGCCAAACTTTCTTACTGAAAGAATAAGGCATTGAAAAATAATTTTATATTAATTCAATCAAAAAAATCCACCTTCAATATTTAATTTGTAGTGTTCACTCTTTCCCATTAACCATTATGGTGTGGAGGTTCTAAGGCAATATTGTCATGTGCAGATCTCAATATCCTGAAACCAGAACAGAAGCACCCTGTTCAATGGTAAGGAGGCTGTGACCCTGAGGAAAGACTAACAAAGGGGACATTTGTTTTCTTGTCTAGTTATAAGGTGATATTGTTTTCAGGTACTGGAAGTAGCTATTGAACAGAAACAATGACTTCAGGAAATAAAAATATAAAACTTCGGGTCAGCCAATCACTTACATGTCTCTAACTTTCAGTACAGCACCAGAATGACAGGGGTTTGTATTTGTGTTTCTTTCCTGAAGCAGTCCTCTGCCAAAATCTTTCTTTCCTAAATGTTAGTCTACACCTTTCTTCTACCCTAAAGAAGTATAATTTTGGAAAGGGTTGCCGATTGCATTTCTTGTAATTAGTTGTCTCATATATATATTTATTAGAAAAGGATTAATAGAAAATATTACAGTAGCCTGGAGTCTGTGGTAGTTTATAAAGTAATTTGTGCTTACAATGTGTGATGTAAAAAGACTGGGGTTTTTTAACCTCTCCTATAGGCATGCTTTTGAATTTTTGCAAGTGGATTAATCTATCTACATGACAAAGTGCTCAAGCATGTAAATACCTGTGACCTGAGCTGAATTAATCTACTGTGATTCAATACCAGAACTCGACTGCAACTAATAAAGATTGATGGCAAAATGAAAGTTTCTGATTCACCTAATGAGCATATTGGTACATGTAGAACTATTCATGTGGCAATCCTTTTAATGCTTACATTGGGATATTTCTATTTGCAAACAACAATTCTGATGTTTACATTTGCAATTAAACATGTTTTAGATATATGAGTTTTGTTCTGCCACTTCTATAATTTGTTTGAAAGTGTGTTAGTTTTTCATGATAAAACATGCCTAAAATGTTTTGTTTACTTAAAAAGGAAATGATAAGGGTAAAACATATGTTTAAAGACATAATTATTTGAAAAAGTAATCTGTTCCATTAACTTTATGTGATTCATTTTACTGGGTATTAATTACAGAGAAATTGAGATGTACACTTTTCATGTTTAACTAAAGAACAGAGCAGGAGTTGCATGCTTATTGCTTTCTTATGCTTAAGCATGATTGGAACTGAATTTTGGAACTGAGATGTGCCTGCATTTACTGAGCCGCCAGATGTGGTAAAAATCTTTATCGAAGTGATGTGTGATAAAATGTCATGTATCTGGCAAAATCTGGAAGTTGTTTTTTTTTTATGCTGCTAATCACACAAGGATTTGGAGTAAAAAGTTTTCTAGCAAACCATTAGTTCCAGAAGGACAGATGGAGGAGGAGGAACTGCTTATGGAAATGACTGAAGATGATAGGACTGACGAAAAAGAAGTTGCATGGGGGAGCAGACATTTCAAGAGCCAGAGGTTAACGCAAAACAGTACAATAGGGATCGAAGCTCTGATTCTTGAAGCAGTAGTTGCCCACATATGCACGTGTACAACCTCCTGTTTAAGTCAAAGGAGATAAGACAAGCAGTAGACCTTAATTCAGCTTACCAAATGTACAGATTTAATTCCTGTTTTCAAAGATAGGCAGCAGACAGTATTTCAGACTTCCATCTGCAGAGGTGGAAGCTGTGACTTAGGAAACTGGGGACACCTTTCAGACTGGAAGCTAAAGGCCAGGCAGGCAAGGAAGCCTGGGTAACTAAGCTGGTCTGTATTTGTCTAACCCAAACCAATTTTTTCATCCTATTAGTACAGTTCAGATTCCTTCTACACATTAAAGGCACAATGGATGTTTAAAAGCTGTCCTTTTATTTAAAAAAGCCTGTGAAATGGGTGACCTTACATCAGTGTAGTGCCCTTGTGATGGGTTGAATCCGGCCAGGTGCCCACCAAAGCTGCTCCATTGCTCCCCTCCTCAGCTGGGCAAAGGAGAAAAGTTATAACAAAAAGCTGGTAGAATGAGAAAAGGACAAGGAAACATCACTCACCAATTATTGACACAGGTAAAACAGACTTGACTTGGGGGAATTAGTTTAATTTCTTACAAATCACATCAGAGTAGGATGAGAAATAAAACCAAATTTTAAAACACATTCCCACCACCCCTCCCTTTTTCCCAAGAACAACCTCACTCCTGATTTTTCTACCTCCTGCCCTCCCTCATCAGCACAGGGGACAGGAATGGGCATTGTGACCAGTTACACTGTGTCTCCTGCTCCTTCCTCTTCAAAGGGGGACTCCTTATGTTGGGAAAATAATTGTAACAAACAGTGTTTAGTCTTGCTGATGCTGACACCTCAGAGTCAGAAATAGTTANACATGTCTCTAACTTTCAGTACAGCACCAGAATGACAGGGGTTTGTATTTGTGTTTCTTTCCTGAAGCAGTCCTCTGCCAAAATCTTTCTTTCCTAAATGTTAGTCTACACCTTTCTTCTACCCTAAAGAAGTATAATTTTGGAAAGGGTTGCCAATTGCATTTCTTGTAATTAGTTGTCTCATATATATATTTATTAGAAAAGGATTAATAGAAAATATTACAGTAGCCTGGAGTCTGTGGTAGTTTATAAAGTAATTTGTGCTTACAATGTGTGATGTAAAAAGACTGGGGTTTTTTAACCTCTCCTATAGGCATGCTTTTGAATTTTTGCAAGTGGATTAATCTATCTACATGACAAAGTGCTCAAGCATGTAAATACCTGTGACCTGAGCTGAATTAATCTACTGTGATTCAATACCAGAACTCGACTGCAACTAATAAAGATTGATGGCAAAATGAAAGTTTCTGATTCACCTAATGAGCATATTGGTACATGTAGAACTATTCATGTGGCAATCCTTTTAATGCTTACATTGGGATATTTCTATTTGCAAACAACAATTCTGATGTTTACATTTGCAATTAAACATGTTTTAGATATATGAGTTTTGTTCTGCCACTTCTATAATTTGTTTGAAAGTGTGTTAGTTTTTCATGATAAAACATGCCTAAAATGTTTTGTTTACTTAAAAAGGAAATGATAAGGGTAAAACATATGTTTAAAGACATAATTATTTGAAAAAGTAATCTGTTCCATTAACTTTATGTGATTCATTTTACTGGGTATTAATTACAGAGAAATTGAGATGTACACTTTTCATGTTTAACTAAAGAACAGAGCAGGAGTTGCATGCTTATTGCTTTCTTATGCTTAAGCATGATTGGAACTGAATTTTGGAACTGAGATGTGCCTGCATTTACTGAGCCGCCAGATGTGGTAAAAATCTTTATCGAAGTGATGTGTGATAAAATGTCATGTATCTGGCAAAATCTGGAAGTTGTTTTTTTTTATGCTGCTAATCACACAAGGATTTGGAGTAAAAAGTTTTCTAGCAAACCATTAGTTCCAGAAGGACAGATGGAGGAGGAGGAACTGCTTATGGAAATGACTGAAGATGATAGGACTGATGAAAAAGAAGTTGCATGGGGGAGCAGACATTTCAAGAGCCAGAGGTTAACGCAAAACAGTACAATAGGGATCGAAGCTCTGATTCTTGAAGCAGTAGTTGCCCACATATGCACGTGTACAACCTCCTGTTTAAGTCAAAGGAGATAAGACAAGCAGTAGACCTTAATTCAGCTTACCAAATGTACAGATTTAATTCCTGTTTTCAAAGATAGGCAGCAGACAGTATTTCAGACTTCCATCTGCAGAGGTGGAAGCTGTGACTTAGGAAACTGGGGACACCTTTCAGACTGGAAGCTAAAGGCCAGGCAGGCAAGGAAGCCTGGGTAACTAAGCTGGTCTGTATTTGTCTAACCCAAACCAATTTTTTCATCCTATTAGTACAGTTCAGATTCCTTCTACACATTAAAGGCACAATGGATGTTTAAAAGCTGTCCTTTTATTTAAAAAAGCCTGTGAAATGGGTGACCTTACATCAGTGTAGTGCCCTTGTGATGGGTTGAATCCGGCCAGGTGCCCACCAAAGCTGCTCCATTGCTCCCCTCCTCAGCTGGGCAAAGGAGAAAAGTTATAACAAAAAGCTGGTAGAATGAGAAAAGGACAAGGAAACATCACTCACCAATTATTGACACAGGTAAAACAGACTTGACTTGGGGGAATTAGTTTAATTTCTTACAAATCACATCAGAGTAGGATGAGAAATAAAACCAAATTTTAAAACACATTCCCACCACCCCTCCCTTTTTCCCAAGAACAACCTCACTCCTGATTTTTCTACCTCCTGCCCTCCCTCATCAGCACAGGGGACAGGAATGGGCATTGTGACCAGTTACACTGTGTCTCCTGCTCCTTCCTCTTCAAAGGGGGACTCCTTATGTTGGGAAAATAATTGTAACAAACAGTGTTTAGTCTTGCTGATGCTGACACCTCAGAGTCAGAAATAGTTAACCATTTGCTCAGGGAGTTACAGGGAATGAGAAGGGGGTGGAGAAACAAGGTCCTACCTAATTGTTGCAAAATGTGGAATACGTGGAAAAATATGTGAAAAAACTTTCTTAAGAAATGATGTTCTTTAATGTTTCATCTTTGTAATTTCAAGCCTAATCAACAAGAAGGGAGTTTTGCTCAATGAGACAGATAGCAGCTAACAAGTAAGCTCTAAGTGATGTCCATGTGTTAGAAAAACAAAGTTTAGACCTTGACATGCTTCGATGATCTAAACCTGGAGGAGGAGCTAACAAAACATGGGAGGAAATGCAGAATTTATGGGCCACAAGGACATTTGGCAGTTCTCCCAAGGAAGAAACTAGTAAAATCAGGTCAGTAATTCTGCTGGAATCAGCTCCAAGTGGGTAAAAGGTATTTCTTGCAGGCAGAATCTGCAACCACCAACACACAGACCACTGATCCAAGAAACCCACCTTCCAAAAAGAAGAGAAAGACTGAGTGTGCAGGCTAATTAGCATGAGAAGCAAGAGAATCATTAACCAATAGAAGATAGAATACTAATTAATAAGAAAACTATGTAACTTGTAGTCTATGAACACTAATCCCTTTGTTTGCTAAAATATATAAATAGTTATAAGTTTTGATAATTGGTGTGCACATGTTAGGAAGAGCAATTCCTCCACACACCTGGTGCTGAAATAAAGTAATGTCTGCTTTCTAGTACTGAACTTATAATGTTAGAGAGTTTTATTTTTGGCGACACTTAATGCTCTCCTCTTGTCCCAGCCTGGGGCCCCTCCAATGGGACACAATCCTCCAAGAACGTCAAAACTCGAGAATCAGTCTGTCCCACAAGCTACAGTTCATGAACTACTTCAGTGCAGGTACCCCCACACAGTCACAAGTCCTGCCAGGGCCATCAGCTGCCATACTCCAGTATGGACTTCCCATACAGCCGCCTTCTGGCATCCAGCTCCTCTGGTGTGGGGTCCTCCATGGGCTTCAGGGTGACAGCCCAGCTCACCATGGTCTGCACCATGGACTGAGCTGGAGTACCTCCTCCGCCCCTTACTTTTTTACTGATCTTGGTGTCTGCAGGGCTGTTTCTTTCACACATTCTCACTCCTCTCACTTGGATGATGTTACACAGTGTGATTTTCAAACACATTATCCCAGAGGCACTGCCACCAACACTGATGGGTTCAGTCTTGGAGCTCCTTCCTGGAGCTGGCTGGTATTGGCTCCTTTGACACGTGAGAAGATCATCGCAGAACCCATCCCTGTAGCCTGATCACTACCAAAACCTTATCATGCAAACCAAGCACAGTCCTGAACTTTCAATGAGTTCAGTTTTGCCATTTAGTCTTAAAATTATAAAATCAAATGTAATCCATAGACTATGAAAAGTTACATTTCCATAAGGAAGCATAAACATAGTGTGCTCATAGAAGAATTCACAAAATAGTGAATTGTAGCTAATAAAAGAAATGTTACCCTGTGCAAAAAAAATCAAAGTAATTTCAATTGCATATATTATTACATTTGAAATTAATTCTGTTCAATCCCACTTCTCTGCAGACAAAAAGCAAAACTCTGAACGTCATCAAGAACAGGCCTACAATATCACTGGCTTATTTGTATTCCCACGTTACATCTCCATCTTGCCAAGAGTGAAATCAGACCCTGAATTTAAAATTAAAGCCAAAATAGTCCGAAACAATACTTTTGCGTTTTGTTTAGTTTAGTATTTTGGGGGTTTTTTTTTTGCTTGGTTGGTTGCATGTTTTTTGGGAGGGTTTGTTTGTTTGTTTGTTGTTTTGTTGTTTGTTTGCTTGTTTTAAAATTTATTTAATGCTAAGATGGTTTTTGTGTTTTGAAATAAAGTATGAAATTATCAGGGTTCTTGGTGCCCTTGAAAAATTCTTTAAAGAGTAAGCTTTCAAATGCATTTTTTCACTCTCTAATGTAAATAATTCAAACAATCATACAAAGCCACAACTATGAAAGAAAAGTTTTAAACTGTAAAAGAAAAGATGCCTCAGATGACAATTATTTACCAAAAAATTATTTCAAAGAAATACTGTAAAAATAAAAGTGTAATTTAAGAATTTTCTGAGGATGAGAGATAAGTTCTCCCAGCTATGTTTTCAAGGGACTAGAAAGAATGTTATCAGGTGAAAATCTTAGGAGAGAAGGCTTAATGATCACGTAACAGAGATTTGACAGCAGCTTAAGGTCATTAATTTGTTCACCATTTATATCTGTAGTTTAAACATAAGGATCAGGCCCAGGATTTTATTTATAAATGTAGAAGTAAAAAACATCATCCCCAAAGACTTCAGCTGACTGATGACTGACACTATTTTCTTTTGTTATTCTTCTAAAGTGGAACATTTTGGACTCAGAAATGATGTCTTCTTTTTCAGCATTAGGGGCTATGCAGCCTGTAGGGATGGGGTGGTCCATGCAGGTCACCACAGCTGCCATGTGGCCTTTAACTGACCACAGGTGGCTTGAGGACTTGTACAAACATCCAAAGGTACTACAGCTCCCCTGGCCAAAAGCTCTACATGCCCCCCGGTTTGTTCCCTAATGCCGTGATGTAGAAGCAGAGCAACAGGTCCTACATCAAAGCCCCTGTCGTGGTTTTGATCCTGGCTAAGTGCCAGGCACCCACGGCAGCCACTCACTAGTTCCCTCCCCTGCCACAGCTGGGCAGAGGAGGGAAGGAGAGGGGAAAAAACCAAGGGAATTAACTCAGAGGTCTATGAGTTGAGATAAGGAACCGGGAGAAAACGCACCAAGGACAAACCAGGCTCAGCTTAAGTTACAAGGTGAAATTTATTACTACCTGAGTTAGAAGGAGGATATGAGAAATAAACTAAACCTTTAAAAGACACCCTTCTTTTCACTCCCCACTCCTCCCTCCCTCCCACCAACA
>VYZT01038930.1:0-18263 GCA_013400735.1 Pomatostomus ruficeps | reverse complement strand
GCACATCCTCCTCTTTCTCTAACTAAAAGCAGCTGCGTGCACATTTTGTTTTGATTTTTCCTTAAATATGTCATCACAGAGACATAACTAACATTTCTAATTGGCCCAAACATGGCCAGTGGCATGTACATCATCTTCAGAGCCATCAGAGATTGGCTCTGCTGGAAATGGTGAAGAACTCCAGAAACTTCTCACAGGAGCCATCTTTATGGCCCCTTCCCTCTACTAAAACCACAACAGCCCCCGATGCTGCTATTTCTTTCTACTTTAGCTGAAAGGAGAACATTTAAGAAAATGTACTATAATAGATATGGAGTAGCTTGTCTGTTCGCCTCACTCACTCTCTTTTCTTTAAATAGATATTTGCACATAAATTGCTTGGAAGAATATATTAGCAACCAAGGATGGAGGATAAAGAAATCAGAATGAATTGTAAATCTGCCAGAGGTTTTTTCCAGACTTAGATATTTATATAGAAAATGAAATCACTTCACAAAATGCAATTCCTTTAAGTTGCCAGCACTCCTGCATTTGAAAACTATATCACTGTTGTAGAAATAAAATAGCACTGAAAGCAGCATAATTAATAAAACAGGGAGAAATTCTTCTCTTGATTCTGACTTGAAAGTTCAGTATTTATAAACATAGTAGTTATTGAAGGGTAAAGCAGATTGCTGCCATATTGATTCAGTTAAAAAAACTTCAGAGTTGAAAAGCAGCATGCAACAGCAAAATGTTGAGAAAAAAAATGAAACTGTTCAGAGAGAATCTAAGGAGGAACCTAAACTAAGGAAGCACAGTCTGAGTGAGTAACGACCCTTTTGAGGCAAACAATACAGAGGCAAAAGCAGAGTTGTGCATGAGCATATATAATGACACTGTTTTTCAAAAAGCTATTTCCAAACCTTTTGTGTTTTTTATGTTTACCAGCACAAATCAGATTTGTTAAAAGAGATGTTAGAAGACTTAAAGTGAGTGAGACAGAGATAAAAAATTGCAGATAATTTCCATAATCTCTGTTCAGGCAATCAGTGAAGAAAGCAAAAGAAGATATACATAGATTAGCAGCAACTAAAAAAATTCATGATTTACAAAAAACAGAAAGTAAAGAGAGGAGAAGGACATGTTTTATAAAGTCTTGATTTTTGTGTCATGTACTCCATGAAAGGACTGATAATTTTTTTCAATGACCAGTCTTAAAAATGTATATTATATATATATAAAATATACTTATAATAGATGTTTGTTATTTATTTTTAATAGATATTACAATATATGTCTATCTAGATAAAAATAAATAAATACTTCCTAGCTTTCTTTGCTGCTTGCTTGCCTTTTCGAGATTTTGGGATGCATTTGAAAATACATAGTTGATTACTGGTCCATTGAAAGACCTGAACCCTATTCTTTGAATGAAATTCAAGCATCTCCACTAATTATACATGTCCAAGTGCTTAAATTTCAAACAGAAAAAACTTCTCATTGTAAAACTCTGAACAAAAAGCAAGAATACTGAGTGTGTTTTATTTAATTAGAAGAAAACAAAGATGTGTTACCTGGATAATCACAACTTTCTTAGCCAGCATTAATCTGAGGTAAATACCTCACTTGGACTTGACTAGTAAAGAAATAAAATAAAATTTAAAAAAGCAAACAAAACCCCAAAACAACATATGTAAATTGGATTGTGACATACTAGATTTATCTAATGCTTTCTTCTGCCTAGTTTTTGAAAAAGACTAAAGATCACCTGGAAAAGATAATAGTATTTACAGACTGCAGTGGGAACTATGGGACATTTGGTTTGGGACCACAAAACATTCTGGTTATATTGTGTGTATTTAGAGTTGTACTTATCATACATCAAAATTCATTTTGTAACCCGAAACCTTTAAGCAACAGGATCTCTAGTCAGTTGTTTTAGGGCCTGGTTGTATTTGCCTGACCATTTTTTATAAATAACCTGGGAAAATCCCAGTAACATGTATCAATACAAAGAATCATGTCTTACTGAGTAATGTTCCCAAGTTTCTAATGGATAGGAAGAAAGCACACTCCTCACTCTACCTCTTCTCTTCAAGAAGGCTGAAGAGGGACTTTTTATGAGGGCAGTGATAGGACAAGAGGAAATGGGTTTAAACTGAAAGACGGCAGGTTTAGATTAGGTATTAGGAAGAAATTCTTTACTGTGAGGGCAGTGAGGCACTGGAACATGTTGTCCAGGGAAGTTGTGAATGTCCCATCCCTGGAAATGTTCAAGGCCAGGTTAAATGGAGATCTGAACAAGCTTGTCTAATAGAAGGTGTCCATGCCCATTGCAGGAGATTGGAACTAAGTGATCTTTAATGTCCCTTCCAACCCATCCAGTCTATTATTCTGTGATTGACCCCCTCGTCAGTATGTTGGTGTCATCAAGGAAAGTAGGCACAACTTATTTTTGATCAGGAACTTCTCTTGTGGAATATCATTTGTGGTAATCTGATTATCACAGATGTTAGGAGACTATACTATCAAAAATGTGATCCTATTTTAGTACAGCATTAAACAGACAAGATTCACATTTCTGAGGAGATCATAAATTGCATGGTTGAGATGGCAAGCACACCTGTGGATTTATGAAAGTTTGGAAAATTACAGACTAAGTGTACATGTGCTAGGTAGATCAGACTAAGAAAATGATCAGAAGGCAGCAGTTAGCATGTAGAGATGGCTGTGAAGAGCAATAAATCAAAATCTCTCAAAATTCCCTTTAGAGGCTGAGGATTTCAGTTACACTTTCTATCATTGTAGCAGGTAAGCATATGATAGTTCTGCTACTTGGATTCATTCACTTTTCCTATTTGGCAAGACAGTCAAAGGCATATTTAAAGAGAGTGTGAGAGGCAATAGGATATACAGAGGACATAGAAGGACATATGTGCATGTCCTTACATTCTCAGACTATCAGGGCCTTGATGACAGGTTAGCAACAGATTTTGCTTTTGTACTTTGGTTCCTCCTCCATTTTCCTCAACCTCAGATACTTTGTTTGGGCTTGTTTCTTCTTATAGTGAGACAGAATCTATCTACTCCTGTGCTGCTGGTTAAAAAGTCACGCTTTTCTTTTTTCCTAGTGAAGAAAAAGGGGAAGAACAGAAAAGAATTCACAAGCAGAGCAAGGGCAAAGTAGATTCCACAGGACTCTCAGCAGGTCTTCAATTAGTTCAGCACTACTGTGTGCTGCCCATTTTTAGTCCTGCTAGAGCACCAAACTGGTGGTCATGGAGGTCTTTAAATCATAAAGCTAGAATCTGCAGAGAAATGCAGAAGCCAAGTAATCTTCCTCTTCTCAGAAATACTTTCCCAAAATTTTCTCCATGCTCTGCTCACATCTAAGTGCCCTTTCTTCAACCTGTTTAAGAGGTGATGGATGAGACATGAGCCCCAAACTTATATTGAAGTTGTAGGTCTTTTGTGCCAGTTCATGTAGTCAGTTGCCTTTCTTTTGCATCTTCTCTGCATCATTGTGTTGTTGCATAGTTGTCACAATGAACATTTTATAGGACAAAATTAATAATATTTTGTTTAGTTTCTTCCTCTGTCCATGTTAAACTAGATTTTTTGGCATAGGCTGTTAGTCCCCCTTAATAAAAGGCATTTCTGTATTCTGAGCAAGAATAACTTTCTGGCCCTGAGACTTATTCTTCTTGTACCTTGCCAGCAGGAAGGAAGGGACTTTATGCACTGACATGCTGCGTGATCTCCTACATAATGAAAATGTAGCAAATGTGTTTGAAATGAAAGGAAATGAAGAATGACAATAGGGGTCCTGTTATATAAAATCCTCTTGGCTTCTGAAATGTCACTTTCAGTTGTCATGATGAAACTCTGAATAAAGGAGGAAAACAAAAGACCTCTAATGAGGGTATACAAAAAGAATTGCACATGGGAAGTGGGTTTCTGCAGAGTGTGGATGCCAAGGTCCAATATTAGGAGGGCAGATGCACTACTGGGAGATGTTATCCTCCAGATAAGATATTAAAATTATGTCCCATCTGCTTATTTTTAACTTCACTTTGAGATGATAAAGATCTCATGATACCGGCTCGAGGGATGTGATGGTGGTGGTGTTAGGGAGGATAGGGATTAGGGAATAACTTTGCTTCCAGCTGGAAAAATCATCCTTTGTTAAATATTATCATTACAAATTAATTTGCAATGTAACGAGCATTCATGACTATATAGCATGCAAGATGTTATACAGGACAAACTGGCGACCATTCTGGTCTGTGTAATGGAATGCACTAAAACTGTTTAATTGTGAAGTTACCCATGAAAGTGAAAAGAAAACAAAGTGCTGATACACTTGCAGAAGCACCTTTTTTGAGTATACTTCTGCTTGCTTTAACAACAAGTTCTACATAAAATCAGGTAGAGTTTAGGAAGAACAAAGGAAAGTTTTGAAGATAAATTGTGTATTTAAATGCCTAGTGATGGACTTATATGAATATTGCCAGACAGATATTTCAGTCATCTGCCTTCTTAGCACATTTCAGTAAAAAGATACCAATTAAACATTTGAGCTGTATCTCACAAGTATAAGCTGCAGTGACTGCAACAGAAATATAATTAATCACACTCTCAAAAGATTTTTTCCATGATCTACCCAGGACTTAATTATGTAGCATGCAAAGCTTCTGAAACTACACCTGCCGCCTGTAGACACAGTCCAGTGGGTAGGTAGTGAGTGTGTCAGAACTCCCCACAGTGTTACTAAGGCACAGGCTCTGAGTTAGCGAGGATACACAAACGTTTTGATTATTCTGCTGCCTTTCAACTCCTAAGTTCACAAAGCCACGTCCTCTGTCTCAAAGTTCAAGGGAGAGGATGAGAGAAGGGAGAACATGTATTATGAAATATCATGAAAGGGTGCACCACAATCAGATGATATGGAGGTACAGAGGGAGGCTCTAATATGCAAAGGGAGACAGAAAGTAAGAACCAGTCATCATACACTGGAAACAGGAAAGCAGACAGAAGTTGCAAAAGGGTACTTTCCACAAAAATATTTTCTAATTCATTATTGGTTTCTGTTGGAACTCAAGCAAGAGTTGCAATTTAGTACTAATACTCTTTCTAGTAAAGGTAACAGCTTCACTTTTAACTTAGTGCTTCTAAGAAACCAGAAAGTTAAAGAAAAGGTGCATTATGCATGTCTAGAGAAGAGAAAGTTGTTCAATTGTAATCTTTTATACTTTTTGATGATTAAAGCTAGGTTTGTAATATTTGGTTTTGCATATTTGAGGTGAATCTCAGCAATGCTGCTATCATATATGTGTTACCCAGATACAGTATGACCATACACTTATACATTGTACAAGGAAAACAGTGAAAATTTCATTACATAGTGGTCTAAGGATTTATAAAAACCCATTGTTTTCAACTGTTGTCTATTATAATTTCAAGTTATTAAGTGTGCTTACAAAATTTTGATGAATATTCACAGCTAATTATATACGATACATAATCCATAGCTGTATTAGTTTTAAAGGCTATTCCTTGGAAATAAAGATCATGATAAAAAAATCACATTAAATGAGTCTTTAAATACAAAAATGTGCTTATTGCTTCCATGAATTTGTATGTTGATTGAACTACATCTTTATAAACAATATCTTTCTTTAATATTCTATTATCTTGCTTTATGCTGGGAAAGATACATGGGTAAGTTATTGATCTGTAACTCATACAAGTTATTTGAAAGGAGTCATTTAATTGCAGACTGTAAATGTAAATATTGGCTTGTAGGTCCATAAACCACATTATTTATGGGGCAGTCACTTTTTAAACAAGAAAAACTTCAAAAAATATTAATCAAAACATTGAAAAATCCCCAAATTTACTACCTTCAATAGATGTCAAGCACCAATGAAGACTTCAGTTTTAGTCTCAGAAACATACAAGATTTAAGATATTATTCCAGGAAATAAAAGACATTTTAAGTTAAGGTAGACATTTGAAGCAGAAGTTGATCTCCCACTAAACCCTGGCAAAACTGAATCAATATTTGTGAAAACGTATCAAGTGAATGAAAGTGTTGATTATCTCTTTAAACAGATTCTGAAATACTCAAAGTGATAATTACCAGCATGTACATAAAATTATGATCAAAAACCTGAAGTACAATTCTTCTCTACATGCACTTGCAGAGTCTCTATTCAAAATGTTACTGTGAGCCATGAAATATAAATAGCAGCTGAAATGTCAATCTATCCAAATATATGATCACGAAATATTAGATTTGTAGGATCATAGAATATCCTGAGCTGGAAAGGACACAAGAGTTTTCAAGTCCAATTCCAAACTCCACACAGGAAAACCTAAAAGTTAAACCATATGTCTAAGAGTGTTGTCCAAATGCTTCTTGAACAGTGACAGGCTAGGGGCTATGATGATTTCCCTGGGGAGTTTTTTTCTGATCGTTGTTCATACTTTTCAGTGAAGAACTTTTTCATAATGTCCAATTTGAACTCTTCCTGACATAGTTTTCAGCCTTCCTCTTGTGGTCTATCACCAAACACCAGAAAGGAGACAAACACCTCCCTCTCCACTGCCTTCATGTTGTTGTGGTGATGCCCCAGTCTCCTCTCCTCTGAGCTGAACACACTTGTATCCTCAGCCACTCCTCATAAGCCATGCCCTTTAGTCCTTCTGTCATCTTTTTTGCTCTTCTTAGGAGAGAACAATAATATAAAGATTAAGTTTGTGAACTGAGAATTCAGGGTTCATGTGTATTTTTTTTTTATGAATATTTATTTTCTTATGCAATCTCTCTCAGAACTCATCTCACACAAGATACTTACTTAGATATATACCATATCACCTCCTGAACCATTCACCAATATTGTTTTTCCTGATCAGTGGATAGGAGAAAGCACTTTGAGGCAAAATTAATCTTACCAAACTTAATTGGAGCTTCTCGTTCATGATTTTTTTCCACTAGAAATTCTTTTTTCTCTTCACTGATTAAAAAGAGAATATTCAGTGTCTAGAAAAGTTATGAATGCCTGTCATATAAACATATGAAATAAGTATAAGTACCATCTCAACATTGTGCTCCAAGTATTAACTTCAGCCTATTATTTAATCTCCATAAGACTGTAAATACTAGTACCAAGACTACTAAATAAGAGTCCAAATCAATAGTGAATCTACCAGCTCAGCACTGTTGGGAAAATATGATGAGCATCTCTAATAGGACAGGGAAGGACTTTATTCCCTTGCTCTCCAGAAACATTTTAGTTCTGTTAATTACTCAACCAGACTATTTTTGCAATTGATTGACTTCATAGCATCATGAGTTTAATGTCTAGAATGAACTTTTACAATAAATTAAAATTTAATTTAGCTAAATTAAGTTGTAAAAATCACAGAATTTCATCCAGCAACTCCTGCATCAGGCTCATGATTTGTATGAACCCTACACTTTTTGGAAATCCCATCCATATTACTCACGAAATAGAGACATTTTCTTTTCACCAAATCACATTTAATTTTGAATTATGGTAGTGTTAAATATGTACCTAAACCCTCTTTTTAATATGTACAGGAAATAAAAAATATTGTGGAGCCAGACTCCACTTAGTGCTACACAATCTATAGATGAGAAGCAATGGCTATAAGCCACGAAAATATTTGTTGGATATAAGAAGAAAAATTGCAGAGTAAATGGGTGGGGGCTGGAATAGGATGCTTAACAAGCCTGTGAAACCTTCATCCCCAGGGACTTTCAAATTTGAGTGCTCAAGGCCCTGCTCAAAGTGACCTAAATTTAGTTAGTACTGCTCTGAGCAGGAGGGCAGTCTAGATAACCTCTAGAGGTCCCTTCCAACAGAAATGATTACATAAATCTGTGTTTTTAAGAGGTGTTTCTTGTTTGGATTCTGAATTAGCTATTTTCCAATCACTGGCTATTTTAATGTGTTCAAGCTGTCTCCTATCAGAATTGGTTTTTCCCATGTATAAACTTGCAGACAACGACTTCATAATATTATCTTGGGTATAATTTGCTAGTTTCTCAAATCTTGACCTGCCCTTGTAATTTTTCTGTATAATATTTTTAATATATCAATATCCTTTTTAAAGACAATTACCAGAAATGCATGTAGGCATGGTAGTAAAAATCCCTCAAGTGCTGTACACAAATACAGCCTCCTCACTTCTATTTATTATTTTTCTAGTTATGCATTTAAAAACATGTTCACCGACTTAGCTGTAGTGTTGCTCAGGGACCTCATGCTCACTTAATTAGTTACTGTTTCCTCTAAGTTCATCAGTTTCGCTGAACACCAGGATGCCATTTCTCATCCTTGCAAGTGTGCCCTATACCCTTTGTTCCTTGATTCATGCTCTTTCATTTGGCTTTTTTAAATGTCTGCTGTCCAAAGAAAAGTAATTTTCTTCAGCAATATAATTGGAGTTGGTTTTTCCCCATTATTTATTACTCACTAATTATCCACTATCAGCAAATTTGATCAGATCATTGATGAAGAGGTCGAAAAGCAAAAACTAACTTTTCAGAGTCATCTGATTATGCATCTTGTTGACACTGATACTTCATTTGTAATTACTTTCTAAAACATCTTTCATAGCTGATATTTAAGCTTCATTGATTTTGCATAGCAGTATCTTCACCAGAAGGAAGACAGACAAGGGAAACTGCTTTCCAGAAGTATAACTGCATTATGTCAGCAGTTATCTGCTGCAATTATCAACCAAACCTATTGTGCAAAAAGATACCACATTTGTTTGGCAAGGCACATTTTCCATAAGGCCATGTTGATTGTCGTTTTAATCTTTGCAGACAAAACCCCTTGTCAAAGTGGCATCACTGACAAAAATCCCAGCTTAATCATCTTATTTACCCTCCTTGAATGTTGTCAGACCAGGTACATAGTTTAAAAAAGAAACTAAAAACACCTCAGTATGTAACAGAGTTTGTTATCAAAGTAAACAAGAAAACATTGTCATAAACATGAGCTTTCTTTTTACTCTTTTGATACTATGGATATTTTTAAATTATGAATGAGATGAGCATTTTTTTTGTACTTCCTAAAACATAGTGGCTTCATAAACATATCTCTATAATGATGATGCTATTTCTAGCTTTTTGTCTTTTTTATGTTTTTGTCTCTTTTCTGTTCATTCATTTATTCATTTATTGGATGTGATAAGCAACATATGAAGAACATAAGCTTTTATATTTTTTGGAAACATGTAGAAACTTTGCTCTTATGATGTAAAATATAATTAATATTGATGATATAAGTGCCAAAAATATTTGCATAGTAAACTCAGAAATATTTATTTGAGATCATTATTAATTTCTAGATTACTGAGACTGGAGTGAATGACTTCTTGATTCAGGGAGACAAAAGGGACAGCCTATCCTTCCCTTGACTTATTGGTATAACATTTCCAAATCTGCTAACATGCAAAATTTAAATAAAAATTACTGCTTCTGTGATGCTCACTATTTCTGTCCGGGATTATTTGGTTCTGTGAGTTAAGATCACGTTAGGCTAGTGGCACAGGTATGAATCCACTGTAGAGACTATGCCTAGGGCACACCCTCTGTTTGTCATACAATGTAAAATGGATTTGCATGTGTTCAGCAGTGTTGTGGTTTTGATCCTGGCTAAGTGCCAGGCACCCATGGCAGCCACTCACTAGTTCCCTCCCCTGCCACAGCTGGGCAGAGGAGGGAAGGAGAGGGGAAAAAACCCAAGGGAATTAACTCAGAGGTCTATGAGTTGAGATAAGGAACCGGGAGAAAACGCACCAAGGACAAACCAGGCTCAGCTTAAATGTTGCAAAAGTGAAAATTTATTACTACCTGAGTTGGAAGGAGGATATGAGAAATAAACTAAACTTTTAAGACACCCTTCTTTCCACTCCCCACTCCTCCCTCCCTCCCACCAACAGTGCAAGGGGGGCAGGGTGTGGGGGTTCAGGTCAGTCTGTTTCCAAGATCTTCTTCCCCTGCTTAGGGAGAGGAGTCTTTTTTTCCTCTACTTTTGCTGTGGGGTCCCTCTCACAAAANCCTCACCCACGGACTGCAGGGGGGCAGCTCTGCATCCCTCATGGACCATAGGCTCACCACAGCCTGCAGAGGAATCTCAGCTCCAGAACCTGAGGCACCTCCTCTCCCTCCTTCTCCACTGACCTTGGTGTCTCCATGTTGTTTTCCCTCACATGTTCTCACATCCTCCTCCTTCTCTAACTAAAAGCAGCTGCGTGCTCATTTTGTTTTGATTTTTCCTTAAATATGTCATCACAGAGGCGTAACTAACCTTTCTAATTGGCCCAAACATGGCCAATGGCATGTCCATCATCTTCAGAGCCATCAGAGATTGGCTCTGCTAGAAATGGTGAAGAACTCCAGAAACTTCTCACAGGAGCCATCTTTATGGCCCCCTCCTTTCTACTTGATTGTGGTGAACAAAAGCCTAGAAGTAGTCTTAAAATTCCAGAAAGAAAGGGGCAGACTCACAATAAAAATGACAGACATTGTAGGGATTTTCAGTTGTTTAGACTTAAAATTGTTTGAAGTTATTTCTTGTCTTATGTACAAACTTAGTTTTGTTATTTAATATCTGGAGTCACAAACTGCAAATTTTACTAAACTCCCTTTATTCTTTAGTTTGCAAAGACTTCCGCTAATCAATACTTATATATTGGAATGGAATGCTCATCAAAGATAGGTAAAAGATAACTGTTCCAGTCAGTCTAACAATCAAGGTATAAGTAAATGAAAAATAAAAATCTAGTATATTATAAAGAATGATTTTATTAGGTTCCCAGCGTTTGTAAAGACAGGCCTTTAAAAGGTTATGGCGTCAAAAACAAATTAGGTACATAAAAGAAAGTAGTCTAATTAACTATATATAAACATGAACTTTAATTTACATCTAATTATTTTATCCCTTTAAGTTCTGTGCAGCTTTTGAAAAAAAAAAAGTCTAAATTAACAGCGTATAATTTTATTGATGCCCTTTTCCATAAAGGTATAATTTGAATGAATTGCTGAGCTGGCGTGTTAGGACACAAGCAAACTGGAAAGCAGCCAGCTGACATCCTGAGAAGTTCATGTAATAGTATACATTAGGCTAAAGCAGCTACCAGATATATTATCGCAAAGCCTCTTGAAGCTTTTTACACTGCGTCTGCTGAGAATATGCAGCAGAAAATCAGACTAAGTATTGTCAGGAATCTACCTGGAATTTCAATTGAAATCTTGCTGAAATCTCCCTGATTCTTTATTTTTCTTTTACTTATTGCTTGACTACCCCAGTAAATTGCTGTAATCTCACTGAAAATATCATATTGAAACTTTCTGGCCAGCATAGTAAATAATCATCAAAAGGCAGTTGTTACTAGTTATACTGGTAAACCTGACAGCCAAGAGACAAATCTGAACACGTTATTAATTCGTTTTATGTGTGTTCAATGCTGCATAAAACATGGTTCTACTCCAGAGATACTCATAATCTGAATAGACTAACATAGCAATCAAATCCAATACTCTGTTCCAAATCAGAGAACGTATTGGAGTGACTTCTGTGAATATGATTTATTTTAAACCAACCAATAACCTAGGGTCAGTGTCAGGGTTTAATTCCAGGAGGCAGCTGTCCTGATTTTGGCTGGGATAGAGTTAGATTTTTTTCCTACTAACTGGTACAGAGCTGTGTTTTGGATTCAGTATGGGAATAATGATGATAACACACTGACATGCTGGTTGTTGCTGAATGGTGATTACCGTAAATCAAGGACTTTCCAGTGCTCTGCCAGTGAGGGGGGCACAGGAAGCTGGGAAGAGGCAAGGCTGGGACAGCTGACCCACACTGGTTAAAGTTGTATTCCACTCTATAGAATGTCATACTCATTTTGTAAACTGGGGGAAGTTGGGCAGGAGGCCCTGGAGATGGGTGGGACATCAGTTGGAAATGGGCGGGGCATCAGCTGGCTGGTGGTAAACAACTGTATTGTGCATCACTCAATCTTCTTGTGTTTTACTTTTCTCTCTCTCTCCATTTCATTTCAAATATTATTAGTAGTAGTAGTAGTATTATACTATTTGTCTTTCTTTTAGTTATTAAACTATTCTGATCTCAACCCATGACGTTTAATTTATTTTTTTTTTTCTGATTCTGCTGCACCTCCCACCAGGGGAGGGAAGAAGTGAGCTGTCTTGTGCTTAGTTCTCAGCTGGGGTTAAAACATGGCAGCAACTGATCTACACACAGCCACTTGCTTGCTCCCCCACAGCAAGATGGGGGGAGATTTGGAGGAGTAAAAATGAGAAAACTTGTGGGTTAAGATCATAAAGACAGTTACTAATTTAAAAAAAAATTGAATGAAAAAAGACAACAAACAGAGGGGAAGGGAGGGAAACTACAAGTAAAATGGGTGATGCATAAGAAAATAATTGCTCTGCACCAATCAGCTGATGCCCAGCTAGCTCCAGAGCAATGCCAGCTCCAGATAACCTCCTCTCCCCAGTTTTATTGCTAAGCATAGTGTCATACACTATGGGACATCCCTTGGGTCAGTTGGGGTCATTTGCCCCAGCTGTGTCCCCTCCCAACCCCTTGTGCACCCTCAGCTTCCTTGGTGATGGGGTGGGTTGAGCAGCAGAAAAGGCTTTGACTCTGTGTAAGCCCTGCACAACTGTAATGAAAACATCCCTGTGTTATCAACACTGTGTTCAGCACAAATCATAGCCCCATATCAGCTACTATGAATATTTTTAACTCTGTCCCAGTCAAAAACAGTGTGGTCACTAACTGCTTTAAAAGTAAAATATCATTTAAGTATTCACTATTAGGAAGAACCATTACACAGCCAGTTTCCAGGAAAGGATCCCACTGACAATGAGATAAGAAAGAAAAGCTGTACTAAAGTGTGATTTTTTTTTTGCTGCAGATAAAAACAAGCATGGCTTGCCTAAGCAAGAGGAATTTTACCTTTCAATTTCTAATGTGCTCGCCAGGTTTGTGCTGCTCTAGTATTAAAATCCACTCAGTTCAATGCCTGTCTGCAGGAACTGCACGTTTGTAATTAAAAGGAGATTAAGGTAATTTACTACTCTCCTGTCTGCTGCCCACTAATTTTCTTTCACAAGGAATAGCAGTGCACTTCAGGGCTCCAAGCACACTAACTACTTGGATGAAATAGTGTAAGTGGATGTTATCACATCTTTTCATACTAATCGAGTAATTGGATTGATCTGCTTTTTCCTAACAGTGACAAGGAAACTAAAGCTTTCTGAGATTAGAGTTTCTCTGGGTTACCTTTTCAATCAAAAAGAGGATCGAGATTGCCAGTGCCTTAATATTTTCAACAGGCACTTTTAATTTATTTGCAAAAAACCCTGGGATTCTCCTGACCATGTGTAAATCTGTATCTGAGCTGAGCACTAAGCTCCTTATACAGCAAAGAGCAATAAGCATTTCAGCAGGCAGTTCACTATTCACAGCATAGTAATACAAATCATGCCCTAATATATTTTTTGTCTTCTTTCTTCCACAAACAGTAAAATAGGATGACTAGATCAAGTGCAGATGTCTATACTGTGGTCATCTAGATCAACATTCATAAGCTGATAGCTCTGTAAAGGCATGTAAGGTGCCCTAGCACACCTAAGACATTTATGCAAGGCTCAAAAATATGATACAAGGTCTGTGGAAGATTCATGTTATTCTCTAGTGATGGATGAAGACTGTAGTGGGAAGTACCCTTAACTTTGTATAAAATCCCCAACAGTCTAGGTTAGGTAGTCAACTTCCACCTTTAGACGTAGTGAATCCCATTCAAGTGGCTGAAGGTATCAAATTTTGAGAAATTATCTTCTCTCTTCAGTGTTTCATAGCTCCTGTTACTTGTTAAACTACACAGCTGAAAAACACTGATTTAATAACAGCAGCATGCAAATACTATGGATTGTATGGTATAGCATACTAACAGGATTGTTTCTAAAAATGTAGGGGTTTTTTTGGAGCAAACTGTTGTGCTTTAAAGTTTATTCGCTGTGCATTTGTTCAAAACAGTGTAACATTGCTACTATTTCTTCATTATGAATGGTATATGTGATTTTGTGTGACACTGACAGAAACTGTGGGATAAATATTTTACTTTTCCATTGGGATTTATCAGCTACCTAACAACTAAAAAACCAGGAAGCAATCTACCTTCCACAGTCCATGCTTATTGTTCAACCTATTGGATAAATGAATGCATCTCTTGAAGCCTGTTAAAAAATTAATCACTTTTAGGATGCACAAGACAATACTAGCTCCAGTAATGCATGCCTTCCTTTGGCATAGATTACTGTATAATATTTAAAGACAGCTGTTTCTCCAAAAGTCAGAGATGATAGGACAGATGGATAGGCAGAGGGGTGGCAAATTCCTCAGAGGGCTTTATCAACTGCTTACCATATTCAAAAGGTGGAAGACAATAATTTACAGTGTAGCAGCGCTTACATTATATAGTCAGTGTATATAGTTTGACTTGTTAAGCTAATCAAGTGTTTTAATTCTTACCTTAATGCACTTGTCGTCTTCTTGTGCTGAGGGAACTCATTTCAACATACATGCTTTAACATCTGAAAAATGTTATTTCTAGGGCACCAGTCTCCATCTCTACAATAAAAAAACCCAAAACAAATAATCATTAAGAAAAGTCCACATGACAGTAAAAGACCCTCTAAATAGCACAAGTCCATATTATATCCTTTCATATCACTTCTATTTCTGCACGCATGGCAAATCTTTTGCAATTTTTCAGTTGCTATTTGTGTTATTATATGAAGTAGAAGAATGAATGGGCCAGGCTTTTTGTATTAAGATTTTTTTCACCAAAAACTGGGGTTTCAATATAAAATTATAAGCAAGAAAACAAGCAAATGTGATACTCTGCAAAATTACAGAGTATTTATTTGTGACACAAATTTATTATTGTGCAGCTATATATAAAATAAGTACTTCTCTATTCAGTGTCTCCTTATTAAAGCAGCTCAGTGTGTGTTCCCTCTTACTTAAACTATGATTCATGAAGTCACCCTAGTCACTGCATAGAGGTAAATAAAGCTGTGCACAGAAGATGTAAGCTAGAAAGCACACACAAGAATCCAAACAATAGAGTAAGTGCACATTACCACACTAACACAGCGTCCTAGCACTCCATGCACTCATAAGTGTTTAAAATGACTGTGGCTTCCTTTAAAAAGCAAACTATTTGAGACTAAATATAAAGCATACATTATGCGATGCCAATTCAGTCTCAAAAAAAATGAAATCATTCAGTTTTACTCCAGATGTCCCTCAACATTTACTCCTGAGAACAGATTTTTATTCCTTAAAAAGTGGATGAAAAACATCTACTATATTTTTTTTAATTATTCAGTTGCATTATTTCTTTAGAAATTGAGAGAGTTAAGAAATAGTTGCTTGTCAGTTATTGATTCAGTGTTCCAGTCTTCCAGCCCATGTTCATGCTGGGTGTATTTGTGGCAGGATTTTCACTATATCTCTTCAAACAAAGGATCTGGAAATATGTTTTAAAATAAAAGCTAAGAATTCTCTTGCATTTAGATGATTTCAGTAACTAAGGACTAAAAAAATCCTAACTGTGACAAAAACTCCTTATTTTTCAAGTGCTGTCAATATTGAGATAGGAAAATCTGTTCTTGGAGTAGAAAGAAGAAACCTACGTACATTTTGCAATAGAGGTGCAAGAACCAAGTATAGGTGAAGATACCCTCCAGAAAGCTAAAAATAATTTATATTTTGAAGCCATTTCATACTTTTTGGAGGATGTGAGAAGGAACTCACAGTTCTCCAGCACAGGCACTTGACAGTTGCAGACTACAGCTGAAAGATCCTAAATACCCTTTGAGACACAGAGCAGTTAATGTAGCCTGGAATGAGGACACAGGGAAAAAGAAACACTAAGAAATAGAAAAAGAAGAATAACAGATGGCATAGCTGAAGTACAGTCAGCAGCATAAACTGCAAGGGAAACAAACAAATCCCAAAGGCTGCGAGTAATAAATTTGCACAGTGGGGAACACACAGTTCTGGAGAAACTTCAGGCAGAAAATAAACTGTGCATCAATCCAAAGCTTTCTCTTTAGTGCTAGTTGTCCTAGTAGATTTTCAACAAGCTTTAGAAATTTTTCCCCCTACAAGTCTGTTTTGAGATTGCAAGCACCTGCAGGAGGAAAAGACTTTCCCTGAAGCCTGAGGTGCCCTTGCAGAACCATATCAATGCCCTGCAGACTGAAGAAGACTTATCTGTCAGGACTTAAAAAGCACAGTTGCCTGTCCCAAACACAGTTTAGGCCACTTTGACGTGAGAAAAGCGTAGAATGGAGTGACAGGATGGTGCTGACTCCAGGCTTGGCAGAGGTAAAGTCTGGCTGGCACAACCTGGGTAATGCATCCAGACAAAAATTCCCACTGTGGCAAACAGTGTGAAGAGGACATACCTATATCACAGTCAAACAAAGATCGTCCCAGGTTAAGGGACAGATGGCAGCTGTGACCACCGAGGCTCCCTCAAATATGCCTCTGTGGAACTTGGACTGTTCTCAGCCACAGTGATGGGAACTTGAGATAAGATAAAGGTGGCATTATTGTCCAGGTGTTAACAAAGCTGGGGGAGAAGGATTTATTACTGATAATGGTTACAAAGAGAGAGAATTTATGGGCCACAAGGAAAACCTGCCGCAATGCCTTCAGCAGAGGTGCCAGGTGTTCGCTCGTGGTTCCAGGGGCTGGCTGGGCTGCTCCAAAGGCCTGGGAGGGCTGGTGAAGCTCCAGCAAGGTTTCACCCAACCCACCAATGGTACAGTTGCGCCGAGGAAGGAGAGACAAAGCGGAGGGGCTTTCCCAGATGGTTTATTCAGCACCGGGGTCGTGCTAGGGAAAGCGCTGGCACCGCGTGTTACAGTTACATATACAGCAACATGAGGGGGTGGGGGGGGTACAAACATCCTATGAGGTAGGAGTGAGGGGTTTGAATTTGGTGGGCTTTGTATAGGATTGTGAAATACAGAGAGCCCTCCGGGGGGTAAACTGGATACCAAGGGGGCGAGGGGGGAGATGGAAGAGCCTGGCCATGAGATAAACCGAAACTGGCCAGAGCACGCCGAAACAAAACCTACTCAGAAATAAACTCTGACTCAATTAAAGATAATTCTGGCAGCAGGAGAATGCAACCACCATCCACAACCCATTGACTAGAGAAACCCACTGACTGAAACCAAAAGGAAAACTCAGCATGGGACTAATTAGCATTAGAAGTGAGGGAATCCTTTAACCAATAGAATAAATGTGTGGCCAATGAGCATTATTTCTGTTGTTTGCTGAAATGTATAGTGACAAGCTTTGAACAACATTGGGAGCCACACCAACAAGAGTCACAGAAGCACAGAACTATGGAATAAGCTGAGGTGGAAGGAACGCACAAGGATCATCAATTCCTACTCCTGGCCTGGCGGCACCATCCCCAAGAATCACACTCTGACTGAGAATATTCTCCAAACACTTCTTGAACTCTGTTAGGCTGGTGCTGTGACCACTGCCCTGGGCAGCCTGTTCCAGTGCCCAACCACCCTCTGGGTAAAGACCTTTTTCCTAATATCTAACCTAAACCTCCCCTGACACAGCCTCAGGTCATTTCCTCACATCCTGTCACTGGTCACTGTGGAGGTGGCCCAGCGTTTTGCTGAAATACCATCTGCCCCACCAGAGTCACCGACCCAGCCCGCCTTTATTATGTGGGTTAATGAGGACATAACGTGGAATGATTTCTCCCCTCAGGATAGGGAACCTGAGGGGGAGGGTGAAGGCGAGGCTGGGGAATTCCCTTATTCCCCTGATTTTCCCGCGGTTTAAGTTGTCTGTCAAGTTTTCTGTTCCACCCCTTTCCCCTCAGATGTTATTATAATATACATTAATTTATTTTAATATTCATATATTGCTGGAAAGTTCTGTTTCTCTGTTGTGTTGATTGGTTAATTTAAATATGTTCCCTCCCCATTCAAAAGTTATTGGGTACCTGTCATCCCTTGTCATGCCCTGATTTGTTAGAACCCTGGCTCCTCCCCTTGTTCCGCCCCTTTTATGTTGTATAAAACCCCCTGTCATGTCTACTACTTGTTCTTTTTGTAGCCGGTATGCAGACCTACTGTTTGCCCATGTGGCTACAATAAACTT